>JAODAL010059159.1:0-21661 GCA_025379985.1 Phyllomedusa bahiana
CAGCCCCAAAACCTTAATTTCCCCTGGTTGAAACGTCCCCCATTTTACCCCCTCGTCCTCCCAGTCACGGCACAAATTCGTCATCATTATCACCAGCATGCGTCCAAAATGAAAGCAGCCCAAATGTCAACTCGTGTACCCACCACTGTGGATAATCCATTTTCTGAAGACCTCTTTGATGACAAAATGCGGTTGGGGTCAGAAGGCATGTTAAAAGATCAAGAGGCCAAAAAGGATGATTTTTCTCTGCTCTGACGCCAAGTTACTGATGCCATCAGAGGAGGAGAAGTAAGCCGGTCAATCGGCAAAAATCCCGGGCGGTCGGCAACGCCTTGCAGTCCCTCTTGCTTGTAGCCCGCAGCTCCTGGATGCAGAATTTCAGGACGACGAAGTCACCTGTGTTGATGATGATGATGACGACAGTGCAGATCCAACGTGGTCTTGTCAGCAGAATTTGCATGCGAGCACTTCATCACTGGATAGAGGAGGAAGACGATGGCGGTAGTGTCAGTAACGGGTTCCAGCCTCAAAAAGGGTGAGAGGCGCGGTCGCAGATGTCCGCTGATATTGATTCCGCCAGCCACGGTCAGCGCAAAACCCCGCTCCTCGCTTATCGCCGTCAAAAAGGTCCAGGACCTCTCAAGCCTGGGCCTTCTTTGACCAAGCCTCTGATTCACCCAGCGATGTCATATGCCACCTATGCCGTAAACGCATAAGTAGAGGCAAGAACCTTAGGTGGTTAACCACCACCAACATGTCTAGTCACATGCAGCGAATGCATGAGTTGAAATGGAGGCAACACTTGGCCAAAAAAAAGGCCAGACCGACGCCGGGCCTCCAACCACTGTCACACCCTCTGTCTCCGCCTCCTCCTCCTCCGCCACCACCAAGCGTTCCTCAGCTGCCCATGTCTCTCAGAGTCATGATCAGGGATCAGCCTCCGCTTCAGCCTCCACCGTCCGCCCGGAGTACCACCAGCATCACCAGAGACCCATCCTACCCTTCTCCTTCCGCCAGTTTGACGACCCTGCACGCGTTACAGCGGCCAGTCTAGCAGCCAGCCTGCTGTCTTCCAGGTTTGGGAGCAGAAGAAACACTTTAAACCAAACCATCCCAAAGCCAAAAGCCTGAATGTCGGCATTGCCAGGCTTTTGGCCTTGGAAATGTTGTTTTCCCGTCTGGTGGACACAGATGGGTTTCCCCCACGTCATTGGGCCCTTCCCTGCCCCCAATACTAGAGGGCCGAGCAGGCATTTCTTTGCCAAAAACCCGTCCCTCCCCTGGCCAGCCACGTGTCATCTAAAATTTCAAGGGGGTTTGTCTGCTTGGGGCCATAAAAGCCCATCTGACACCGAACTGGACTAGTAACAGGGCCAAGGCCCCCCATCTCGTGACAGCTCACTGGGTGAGCGGGTTGGATGTCTTGGGGGGGTCGGTGGCTCCCAGGCTGGCGCACGCTCTTCAAAACCCAGGGAGGTGCAGGGTTTTTTCCCCCCAAGGTCCTCTGGGGGCATCACGTGCCCAAGAAACCAGGCCGCTTTTGAAATTAACTGTTTGGGGAGACCGTCCAACACAGGTCAGGGCTGGGGCGGCTCTCCGCAATGAGCCCGAGCCGGGCTGGGTGCAAGAACCTTGTCCCCGGGCCCAAGGTGGTGTGCGAAAACGGGCGAAACTGCGGCCGCCCTTAAGATGGAGGTGGAGCACATCCCTTGCCTGGCACATGTTTGAACCTTGTCGCCAAAAAATTTCTAAAGGCTACCTGGGTCTGGACGCCTGTTGGGGAAAGGGCTAAAAGTTAAGTTCGCACTTCCGCCGTTTGCATCCTCTTCTCCCGCCTGGTGGTTGCAGCGTCGCTTCCCCTCCCCGTCACCGTCTATTGTTGACGTGGCAACCGCGGGGAATTCCCCCCCAACATGCTCCAGCAAATTTGGCAGCAGGCTTTGATTACGCAGTCGAAGTGAACATGGCCTGACAAGCAGGGTGCGCCCTCGGGGTGTTGAGCCACCGAGAGGGAGGAAAGGTGAAAAGCTCTGCACCCAAACCCTTCCCCTTTTTAAAAGGAAGCCCCCAAAAATGGTCGGGCGGGAAAATTTGCCCTTGTCAGCATGACCATTGTGGTGATCCAGTTTGGAACGTCGTTGGACACTCGAAAATCAGGTCCCACCAGCGACGGAGGGGAGACGGGACCAGATGCGGGAACGGACCCTTTCTCTCTGTCGATCCACGAGCCCCGACAGTTTCCAATTTTAATGGGTCTTCTTAGGCAGGGGTTTCGGGGTCCAGGGTGTGCAATGCGGCGCCTCAGCTTCGGGGTGAATCATTGAGGCAAGTCAGGGGGGGGTTTGAAGCTGTGCCGGGAAGGGAGGAGGGGAGGTATTCCTAGACACAGACGTTACCGACTCCCTGCCTTGGAAAAGAGGTTGGGTAAAATTGAGGTGGGGGAGGAAGATGGGGAGAAGATCTTTTTGCTATTCCCCCTCAACCCCAAAGGGCTTGGGAAATCAAGGCCCATTCTCAATGAGTGCTTGGATGCTCTTTTCCCCTCCAACTGATCCTCGCATTAAAGGGCCCTCAAAAGAACAAAGTTACGGGTGGGGCCACCCCCCCCCCTGGACCCTGGTACAAAACAAAACTCAGCACTTTCCTTCCACCCCCCAAATAGAAGTAAAATGCAGGAAATGGATACCTTGTGATTTTCAATGGGACATTTTGGTCTGTTCACGTTTTTCAATGTCACGGCGTAAAAAACGCCAGCGACGGAAACCCAGTAGAGTGCAAAAGCGCCGTAGCGGCCCCCGCAGGCAAGGTGCAGAAGCCTAATGGGTACCTCCTGGCAATTTTTTTAAGATGTAATCAGGGCACACTACAAACACAGAGACCATTAAAATCATGGTGCCCAACATCTGCGTCTCAACACCCATTTTTTGTATGGTTCCGGACCCAATTGATTCTGGGATCAAAAATGGAAAGAATGGCCCGAGCTGCTCGCCACGCCATGAGGGGGTTGTCCCCCCAGCAAGCCGGTCATAATTTAGCAGACCTTCACACGCCGGAGGAGCATTACAGCAAACGCTCCCCTTTCCACGATTATGTTTGATCGTTTGACATTCATCAAGATGAATCAGGCATGGGTCTCTTGATTTTGTAGCCCCCAAATTTCCGAGGTCCCGATTATTGCCCGGGGACTTCACATTATCCCTTCAAACAGAAATGGTCCTCTTGAAAACTTTTTTTTATTTGATAAATTTTTTACTGCAATTTTTATTCCCGTTCCAAAAGTTCATTTTGCTGGTTTTTTCGGTGTGGGGACGGGAAAAGACACCAAGGTTATGACAAAACCGTATTCCATTTACTCACTTTATCTTTAGAATTTTTCGCATTGTCAAAAGGTTTTGGGTCATTTTGCTGTGGATACCGCTATAAATTTGGGGCCCCTTTTTAACAAAATTGGCATCTAAGTGTCATTTTTCCCTCACAATTTTTAAAGTTGCTAAAAAAGTCTTTTTTATAATTTTTTGGGGTCATGGTGCTGTGAGATACAGCTATAATCATGGTCCTTTGGAACAGAAAAAATGCCTTCTAATGGGATTTCTCCCTCACAATTTTTTTCAGTGGTGAGAAGTCTTTTTTTTAATTTTTTGGGGGAATGGGGGCTGTGAGATATAGCTTAATTGGTCCCCTTTGGCAAAGAAAAGGGCTTTAAGTGGACTAAAAGGTCCTATTCTAAAAAAAGTTTTTCATAATTTTCAAAAAGTGGTAAGGGTCATGTTTTGAATTTTTGGGGGCAATTTTTCTGTGAAATGCAGCTAGACTACAGGTCCTATTGTAAAAATGTTGTTTCTAACAGACATTTGTTCTTCACCAATTGTCAAAGTGTTCAAAGGTCATGTTTTGAATTTTTGGTGTGCAATTTTGCTGTGAAAATGCAGTAGCTAGACTACAGGTCCTATTGTAAAAAATCGTGGTTTCTAACCAGACATTTGTTATTCACAATGACAAAAGTGGCTCAAGGGTTCATGTTTTGAATTTTTGGGGGCATTGTGCTGTGAAATGCAGCTAGGGACTACAGGTCCTATTGTAAAAAATGTGGTTTCTAACAGACATTTGTTCTTCACAATTGTCAAAAGTGGCTCAAGGTCATGTTTAGAATTTTTGGTGTGCATTTTGCTGTGAAATGCAGCTAGGGACTACAGGATGAAAACCCCAACACCTATTGTAAAAAATATGGTTTCTAACAGACAATTTGTTCTTCCACAATTGTCAAAGTGGCTCAAGGGTCATGTTTTGAATTTTTGGGGATTTTGCTGTGAAATGCAGCTAGACTACAGTGTCCTATTCTAAAATGTGGTTGTCTAAAGTCATTTGTTCTTCACAATTGTCAAAGAGTGGTCAAGGGTGATGGTTGCTGTCAGAAAACGGAATAGGTAGGACCAATGTTAATGGACAACATATTGCAAAATGACTTGTTTTTGCAAGATCTTTAACATAGCTAGCAATTCCTTGTAGTGAGACAAAACCCATTAATGCATAAAAAAAAAAAGAGGAACAAAGACGTGGTGGGATTCCATCCTATTTTAAAATGTGGTGTCTGGAATTAAACTACTAAAAAACTGTTCATTTACAAAAATAGCTGATACAAATATTCCTTGGAATTGTAAAGGGAGGTACAGGAAGACTTGAACAGATGTAAGTTACCCAGGACAGCTGTCAATGTCCAGTTAAACTAAAATGGTGGTTAAAAGACTCCTTTTCCCGCACTTTTATATCTGTGGGTCAGGACAGGTAATGGATCATACTGCAGGTACAGGACAGATATAGTTAAGTCCAGTTCAACACTTAAAATGTGTGGTTATAAGGACTCCTATTTCCGGCCCACTTTTTTAATCTGGGGGTCATGCAGGCTTTTGGGGTCATGCTGTGGCCCAGGACAGGGATAGTCTATGTCTAAGTGAAAATTAAAATGGTGGTTCATAGAATCCTTTCGGCACTTTTTAATCTGTGGTGTCAGACAGGTTTAATGGTCATACTGTGGTACAGAAAAGGTATAGTCAATGTCCATTTCAAACTAAAATGGTGGTTGAAAGACTTCCTTTTTCGGGCACATTTTTAATTGGGGTCATGCAGGTTTGGGGCTCATGCTGTGGGCCAGGACAGGTATGTCAATGTCCAGTTTCAACTAAAATGTGGTTAAAGACTCCTATTTCCGGCACTGTTTTTAATCTGGGGTCATGCAGTTTTGGGGCGGGGGGACTCATGCTGTGGCCAGGACAGGGTAGTCTATGTCTAGTGAACTAAAATGGTGGTTGAAAGACTACTTTTCCGGCACTTTTTAAATCTGTGGGACAGACAGGTTTAATGAGTCATTACTGTGGTACAGAACAAGGTATAGTGCCAATGTCAGTTCAACTAAAATGGTGGTTCAAAGATTCCTTTTTACGGAACTTTTTTAATCTGGGGGTCATGCAGAGTTTTGGGGCTCATGCTGTGGCAGGACATATGATAGTCAATGTCCAGTTCAATTAAATGGTGGTTCAAAGACTACTTTTTCCTGGGCACTTTTTAAATCTGGGGGTATGCAGGTTTGTGGCTCATGCTCTGGCCCAGGACAGGGATAGGCTATGTCCAGTGAAACTAAAATGGGGGTGAAAGATCTTTTTCCGCACTTTTTTAATCTGGAGGTCATGCAGGTTTGGGGCTCATGCTGCATTCCAGGACAGGGTATTCAATGTCCAGTTCAAGTAAAATGTTGGTTCAATCATACTGCTTCAGGGAACTTTTTAATTTGTGGGTCATGCAGGTTTAAGGGTCAGGGATTTTTGTGGTACAAGACAGGGTAGTGAAATGGTCTCGATGGGACTTTTTTCTGTGGTACTTTTATAACCTTAAATGTGTTGCTAAGATGTAGCACGTATCCATGTTGACTGTTTGTGGATGTTAAAATTCCAGCTCTAAAGCCCTGTATGGGTGTTGTAAGTATGAGGTGTTGTCCTCTCCCATTAGCCTTTAATGGTCATCGGCGATTAAACTCTATTATCGACTATCGGAAATCGTCTTGATAATTGCCAATATCAACTATCGACCCAATGACGATAGTCGACGTAATCACTCATCACTAATATTAACCAACATTTGCTCCAACTTTTGATTTGTTTGTACTTTTATTGAAACTTTGAGAATAGTTTATTCATTTCTTAATTACTTCCGCTATTATTATAGTTCTTAGCTATAAAACTTAATTCAGGGTTCTAATGATAAATGAGCACACATCAGTTCAATTGACAGAAATATTAATAATGTAATTAATATAAATTGTGAATTGTTCAAATTAGAACTGGGTGAAAAACCATGCATCTGACAACAATATGACTGATGTGTAATTAATATAAATTGAGGGTTGTTCAATTAGAACCGAGCTCCAAATTGGCACCCATGTGTACTGAAGTGTAATTAATATGAAAGTGTAGGTGCAAAATGGTGCAAATAAAAAAAAAAATGATTGTGTAAGTAATTTAAGTTGTGGATTGCTGAAGTGCTTTTCTCCGAGTTGGAACCAGTTGCTCTAAGTCACATGACTACAATACGATGACATTAGCATTGCGGTTGGTCATTATAATACATGGGTAATATTGTGATGTCTGAGACAAATTACATAGCTACAACACATGTCCATCAAGTTCAACCAAAGCCAGGAAAAGGGTGTGAAAAAAAGAAAGTGGTAGAGGTAAATTTAATTTTCCAATATTCATCAAGAGAAATAGAGAACCCACAAGGCATAAACCAATCTAAAAGAAAACTTTTCGCTCTTGATCCCAAGTGGCAATCAGACTGGATCTACATTAACAATAAGAATTCTGTATGTCTACATAAATGTTAATATTATTTTGTTGAAAGTAATAGTCAAAGCCTTTTTTAATCTCTTAACTGTTCTTATCATGACAGCTCCTTAGGCAGGGTATTCCAAAGATTCACAGTTCTCATGGTAAAGAAGGCTTTTCTCCTCTGGAGATAGAACTGTTTTTATTCCACATGGAGGGGATGCCCCCTTGTCCTTTAAGGGACTTTTACATGAAACAGCTATTCAGCTAGGGGCCTTTTTATACTAATACAAATGAATCATGTCTGCCCTTAGTTATCTCTTCTCAAGACTACATAAGGTTAATTGTTTTAACCTTTCTTCATAACAAAGATGATCCATGCCTTTTATCAGTTTAATTGTGCATCTTTGTGCTATTTTCAATTCAACTACATCCTTTCTACAAACCCTATGCCCAGAACTAAACTGCATAATCCAGGTGAGGCCACACAAATGATTTGTAGAGGAGTAATATTACATCCCTATCCCACAAGTCCATGCATATTTTGATACATGACAATATGCTGCTGACCTTTAAAGCAACTGATTGATACTGCCTTGCTGTTATGTAGTCAGTCATCTACAAATATAGCCAAATCTTTCTCAATAAGCAAATCTTCCAGTCTCCCTTCCGTCTCCCTAGGACATATGATGCATGCATATAATTAGCTCCCAAATGTCTAACTTTACATGTATTCCACTGAATCTCATTTGTCAAGTTGCATGCCCAAATATTCAGTGTGTCCAAATCTTCTTGCAATTTAGGAGCATCTTCTGTAAATTGCACCATAATAGATAGCTTCATGTCATCTACAAAATTAGAAACATAGCTATTAATGCCCTATATCATTAACCCCTTTTTGACATAGGACATACCTTTCCTGGTGCTGGTAAATTTCTATGTAATGGGATTACACAGTAATCCCACTACATAGTAGGCTGGTGTTGGCTACTAATTGGAGCCAGCTCTCTTCCCTGTTGTTCAACCCTTAAGTCACCACAGCTTCCAAATGAATGAGAAACGAAGGCGCGTACAATTTCTCACTCCGATCTGCACTCCAGCAGCGAGATCATAGGGTGCCGATTGGTTAACATAGCAGCTTGAAGCATTGTGAAGGCTTCCTTCAGCACCATGTCTCCCATTTTTCCACTTCCTTTCTCAGACAGGAAGTGGTTAAACCGCCATCTTTGTTCATCCTTCTCTGTTGTATATACAATTTAGAAGAGTATACAAATAATCGTGCCCCCAAGTGATCAAGTCCCTAGGGGGACCAAATGAAAAAGTAAAAAAAAAATGTAAAAATCACGTTTAAAGGGAATCTGACGCCAATTTCTTTTTTAGTTATTAAAACAAGACTCTGATACAAATTATTTTCTTTTGTTTTTATTTTCTGATTGTAGATTTCTCAATTTGGTGATCTATATATGACTGTGGGGACAGCATTCTTACTTGCACTGCTTTTAACAACATTTATAGAGATGCTTTAAAGCAGCTTCATGCCCATATTAGTCTGTAAACAGGATCAGTCCAATTGACTTCTATAGGAGAGTCTTCTAGTCATGCTCTGAGACCAGGGAAGAAGTCACTGTGCAGGGAGGGGGAGAAGGTGAGCTGTGACTATCTCTGATTGTGACTTGTGGATCCTGTGTTATCTGTTCACATTACACCTTTCAGTGTAACCCTGCTTTTACTGACAATGTGCAGACTACTGAAATCTTTCTCTACAGAACAGGAAGTGTCAGACTATTATTAGGCCTAGTTGCCAAAGTGAAAACTGCAGGACTTAAAGGGGTCGTCCCACTACAAAGGTTTGCTTTCAACATGTAGGGAACACTAAATGAAGACGTTTTCCAAATGTTTTGTTTTGTTCATTTTTTTTTTTTTTTTGAGGAGCTACAAATTATTTTATAACATTCAGAGGGCCCTCAGGTTCGTTAGTTACTGTCCTGTTTGTTTGTTCTCCCCTGCTGTTTGTCTTATCTGATAGCAGGGAGTGACATCATCACACAGGTTGTGGCAAAGAACTGCAGGCAGCAGGAGAGCTTATATGTTATCTGATCTTTCAGGCAAGGACACTAATTGCTACTGTTAAATTTAGCTCTGAAGCTTCTCTAGACCTGGCAGCAGGAGATTGTTTATCTATTCTAGACTAATTAGCAGAAGTCTGAATACACCAAGCTCATATGTTAATGACAGACAGCTTGAGCAGGAAGTGACAGGATGCATGAATGAAATAATGCTGCTTTGCTCTATGAAAAAAGTAAGAGAGACAACCCTTTAAGAATTATTAAATATTGAAAGTGACATGGAAAATTAAACGGGAATAAAACATAAGTAATTTTTGATAACATATTCCTTTTTACTCCCTTAACGACGCCCAGCCGACTTTAGATGTCGGATGGTTGGGGTCGTTCGATCTGCAGCGACGTCTTTAGACGGCGCCCGGCGCCAAATTGCGCTGGGATCGGGCTGTACTACACAGCCCCGATCCCAGACCATCGCCTGCGAGCACCGGCGAGGTGGCAGAAAAACCTCCGCAACCGGTGCTTTAACCCTTTGATTGCGGGGTGCGTTACCGCAGCGCAATCCAAAGGTTCCCCTGCTCTGTCGGGTGATCGGATCACACGCTCACCGACAAGAGCTAAGGAACGGCTGCACAGGTCAGCTCTGGGGACCTTTTGGAATATGCTAATACATTACTAAGTTGTAAAATGAAATGTAAAAAAATGATTAAACAGGTTCTCCCTTCATGGGAGTAAAAAAAAAAGTAAAAAAAAAACATATAAAAACTGTAAAAAAAAGTGTAATTAAAAAATAAATAATAAAATAAAAAGTAAATATTTAATAAAAAATAATTGTGGCAATAAATTACACGCACAAAAAAACCTACAAATATTTTGGTATCCACACGACCGTAATACCTGTAGGAATGAATCTAACAAGTTATTTAAGTGTGAATGTGAATGGTGTAAAAAAAAATAAAAAAACAAAAAAAAAAAAGAAAAAAAATACTGCAATTATTTATAAGTGAACTTAAACTATTCCCCCATAAAGTACAACTTGCCTCGAATAAAACTAGGCCTCATACAAACTGCATCAGCTGAAAAAATAAAAAAGTTACACTGTTGAAACGCGAGAGGCAAAAAAAAATAAAAAAATGTTTGGTTCATTAATACTTTTCAGGCGTTCGGCTTAAGGGGTTAAAGTGTTAAAAAAATTAAGAGTTCCACAATTTTTGCCATTTTACAAATAAAAAATAATAATAAAGTTACACATAATTAGTATTACTGCGTCCATAAAAGTCCGTTGTATGAAAATATAACATTATTCATCCCGTATGCTGAACTCCGTAAAAGAAAAAATTCCAAACACCAAAACTGTTTTTTTTGTCTTTTCATGTCCCCTAAAATTGGAATAAAGGTGATCAAAAAAGTTGTATCTTTCCCAAAAAAATTGTACCAATAAAAAGTTTACATCAGCCCACAAAAAATGTGCAATTGCTCAGGTCCATAGGTAGAAGTACAAAAAAGTTATTGGTCGCAGAAAATGGCGCTGCAGTGCAAACATTTAAATAGAAAATGTAAAAACACAATGAAAACCCTACGTATTTGGTATTGCTGGATTTATATCAACCTACAGAATACAGATAACATATAATTTATACCAGAGAGTAAAAGCCATAACAATAAAACCCCTGCAAATATGGCACAAGTACATTTGTTTTCCATTTTGCCCCACATAGAATTTTTTTGCAGTTTACCAGTATATTCTATGGTACTGAGAATGAAAACATTAGAAAGCACATCTTGTCTCGCAAAGTAAAAGCCCTCATATTCCTATGTAGATAGAGAAATCAAAAAGTTCTGGCTCTTGGAAGACGAGGTGTAAAAGACTTAGAGCCATATTATTATGACCGACTGTCAGGAAGGGGTTAATAAATAAATTGAATAAAAGTGGGCCTAGTACTGAGATTTGGGGTACATCACTTATAACCAGGAACCATTCAGAGTAGGAATCACTTACTAGCACTCTCTAGGAAAAATATATTGACCAGTTTTTAATCCAAATACAAACTTCTATTTCTGCACCGACAGTCTTTAATTTACCCGTTAGGTATTTATGATAGACAATGTCAAGCTGTTTTGCAAAATCCAAAAACACATGGGCCACCTTTATGAAAACTGTCTAAGCATAAGACTGTCGTTATTCCCCCACAAGCAACAATTCAAGCGCAACTTTTCAGTTTTTTTTCTTTTTACTGTTTGGGAAAAATGTAAGTAAGCTCATGATGGTTGCAATGTGGGTAATAAAGACAGTCTTAGGGCCATGTTCCACGGAAGGATTGGACCGCACGGTTAGTTGGCCGCGGGTTCCGACGCGATTTCCGCGGCCAAATCGCGCCCTAGTTTATGAACATGGGTTTCCTATTGGGAAAAACGAGTTAATATTCACACACCGCGGGTTTGAACGCGGCTTTGGAGCCGCGGCCTTGCCGCTCGTGTGTGAGAACTCTCCTGTCAATTCTTGACAGGGAGTGCTCAGCGCGGCGGCTGCGCGGTGTTGCCGCGGGTGGTGCGCGGCTGGCCCGCGCTCGGTTTTCCCCCTGCCTATTAATTTGCATGCAAAAGTGAAAAGAAACAGCACTGGATGATAAAAAAAATGTAGTTAGTGCACGCCCAAAATGACTGAACCACATCAGAAGTAAATCCAAAAATCATCGAAATGGACAGCACTTGAAAAGATCAAAAAAAGGTTTTATTCTCCCGGACATCAGTTTCAGCTATAAACAGAGCCTTTCTCAAAGCCGTGATGAATACTGGTAGCCGATAGGGATGATACAAAGAGACTCTTTGGCTATCGGCTATAAGGGATGATACAAAGAGACTCTTTGTATCATCCCTATCGGCTACCAGTATTCTTCACCACCCTATTTTGGTGGTTATGTAAAGTTATTTTTGGTCCCCTGGTGAACCACCAGTTTTCTTTTTTGACTGGGGAAACGCGCGTCGGACATTTTTTTGTGGGACATGAGAATTTCTCTGTCCAATAAGCAGTGTTATTTTATCTATTTCACTGCTTGTTTTGATTTTCTATTTAGATTGAGGGACAGCCTTGGATATGTTGGGGTCGCCCCTTTCGGGCGGGTTGCCCCCCCTTTGGATAGGGTCACCCCCCCCCCCCGATAGTGACGCTATTAAGGTAATCTTCACAGTGTTGTGGAACTTTTTTTTTTTTTTCTCGCAACAGCTGTTATATATTCGCATACTCTGCAGAACGTGAGTTAAAGACATTTATTAGGCCATATACTGGGCCGTAGTTTGATACATGTGTTTTTTGATGCTGTATATTTATTTTTGTGTTCTTTATTCTAGGTTGCTGTCTCTAGGTGTTTTCTATACTTTGGTATTTGACCATTTAGGGAAGGTTTATTGCACAAATTTTTTTGTATTAGGGAGTTTTTAATGTATATTAATAAAATGTTGTAGTTTTATTAATTTTTTGGGGGGGTTCTAGATTCTTCTGTGAGCTGTATCTGTTTACAACTGCCAAAATAAATGTTAGGTATTGCTCTGGAGCTCTGGCCCCAGTCAACTCCTATTGTGGGAGCTCTATAGGGAGCCATAGTATGCCCATACTTACTGCTCACGCTACACCCTTCATAAAGCTATCTTCTGGAGAGTTGCACAGCATGATGTAGCACGTTACTGAGAAAAATATATATCATAATTAAATCTCACAGCAACTATAGATTTGTTGCTGCTCATTCATGGAGCAAACCTTACGTTCAATTACATGCTAAATATATTTTATAGGTTAGTTTCTGGTGAGTGGATTCTTGTAACACACAGATTTTACTGTCAGGTTTGTGAACTCACCTTGTGATGACTTATAATTTTTATATGTTTTGGGGTATTTTAATAACCAAAATGTATTAATTTAGGAGCACTATTTATTTATTTTATATTCCCTTTCTGTAACAGCAGGGCCTTTTGCTCCTGAAAGAGAGGTTGCAGCACAGCCAAACAGCAGTGTGGGAAAGGTATAAAGCTGAGAATATTTTGAGCGATAGTGTGAACGAGTCTCTGCGAGTGTGTTTTCCTTAAGGTGTGTTTCTTTTAAGTGTTGGAGACTTAAGATTGAGAGGGAGAAGTCGCTTGTTAAATCCTCAGCAAATACTTGTGTTTATTTTACCTGTGTTTATGTATTAATGCAGTACATTTATAAATCTATAGCAGACATTCGTTATACTTCTAGACTACACTTATTTTTGTCAAGGGTGCGGACCGCGACCCCCGTCCAGTGTGGCGGGGCACACCCGTGGTCGCCGTACGTGCGGCCACCGCCGCCAGATATGACGGGCGGTTGAGGCGCGCTCACCCGTCCGGCCCGGCTCTCTCTACTTACCCGTCCACGCTCCTGTTGCGAGGGTTCTCAGCCTCCTGGTGCAGCGCGTCCCCAACATCTAGGGCGCCGCGCCGGCATGCGAGATTTAAAGGGCCAAGTGCACCGGTAATTGGCTTTGCCGGTCACTGCCCTTATTTAAGAACTGCCCTTCCTTCCATTTCGCCTATAGAGAAAAGCATTACAAGCCTGTCTGACTTACCGTGTACTTGTACCATTAGCTTCCGTTCTCGACGCATCTTGCGCCTGCCCTGACCTAGTGCCTGTCCTACGTCCACAAACCTGTGCCGCGCTGCCCTGAACCTTCTTCTGTCCCGACTACGAGCCTGCTGACGATTCTGCACCACGCTATACCTGGCTGCCCACCGCAAGCAAGTTACTTTCAGGGGTAACGACCTGGTAGTCTCCCGCCGCGCAAGGTCCATACCACACTTTACAGCGGACTCTGGTGAAAACCGGGACCTACTTAGATTCCGTTCCTGCTGGCATACACCATTCGCTTGCGTGGTCCAGTGGATTCACGCTCCTAGTCGGGTACGTGTCAGTACGACTCCGGCCATGGATCCGCCCAAGGTGGCCTCTTGCAGTCTGAGCTGACCTCCTCTCCGCCATGATGCAGCAGGCTCCTTGGCCGCTCAGCAGCAACAACCCGCTTCCGGTGGCTCCACTGCTCCTCCGGTTTCCGGCTGCCAACGCTGGAGTCCACGGCTCCGTCTATCTATGCGACCAAATTCGATGGACTCCAAGGCCTGCAAGGGGCTTTATCACCAATGCTCCTTGCATATTGAGTTAATGGGCAACAATTTTCCTACCGAACGGTCTAAGGTTGGCGTTTCGTGCTAAAACCTTCTCTCCGGGAAAGCCCTGGCCTGGGTACCCCCTCTGGGACAGGGACGATCTGCTTCATTCCTCACGAGTTCAGGAGCATTTTCGAGGAAATCCATCCTGGGCTTTTGTCTGCCGAGACCGCTTGCTAAATCTGCGCCAAGGGGACTCATCTGTAGGCGATTATGCAATACGTATCCGCACTTTGTCCTAAGTTATCGTTGGAATGAAGCGGCGTTCGTTTGGGACTGCCACCTTCAAGAAGGCCTCTCCAGCTGCATAAGGATGCTCTATCCGCCGGGATCTCCCGTCTTCCTTGAGTGACCCTATAACTCCCTGGCCACTTGGATTGGACATCCGTTTCTCGGAACGCAGGAGTACTCCGGCAGGAACGGGGGCAGCTAGACCCCGTCGTCTTCCTCGTCTGGAACCCAGTATTTCAAAGGCCGCCTCAGTTGACCCTCGTCACCTTCCGACGATGAGGCCATGGAGCGTGGATCGGGCCCACGTCTACAACTGAGGCTACCCAGAAGCGTGAGGAGATCTTTGTCTGTACTTTGGCAGTGGCAAGACCATTTCGCAGATCCTTGCCCACTGCGCCCTCAGCGTCCGGGGGAAACGGGCGCACCTAGGATACGTAGGAGAGTGCGTCCCTAGGTGAAGAGAACCCTCTCCTGCTGACCATAGCAAGTGATCGTCGCACTGGGCCTGGTGCCCAGTTTCAGGCTACTGCTTTCCTGGACTATGGGGTCTGCCGGAATTTCTTGAGACGTTGCCCTGGTATCAGCCAACACTCTGTGTATCTGCCTGGAGAAGCGCCTACTCATCTCCTCGGTCAGTGGAGAGATTCTCAAGGATCCAATTCGGTTCCGAACTTAGCCCCTGGTCCTACAAGTAGGGGGTGCTGCATAAGGAGAGACTTTGCGTTCTACGTACTACCCCGGTCCTCATCGTCCATTCTCCTGGGTCTCCCGTGGGCTGCAACGCCATGCTCCCAAGCTCGATTTGGCAGATGGGCGAAGTTCCTGAGTGGGAGTTCGGAGTAGTCAGTCTCGCTGTTGGTGGCACCTCGCCCGGTCTTACCGCTTCTTCGGGGTCGTTTTTGTCTTTAAAAAAAAAAAAGGGGGGGGGGTGGTGGGGGCCTCTGAGGGCCTTCCTACCACCATACCAAGCCTTCGCAGATGTCTTCTCTGAGAAGCAAGTGAGCGTTAGCGCGCCCCATCGTCCATACGACTGTCCCATTTGTTCTTCTGCTGGGGATGTCTCCTCCACGTGGCAGGGTTTACCCTGTCGGTGGGATATGAGACCTTGGCTAATGTCTACATATTTCAAGAGAATTCTCCAGAGGGTGGTTTATCAGCAAGTCTCCCTCTCAAGCTGGGCAGGGTTCTTTCTTTGTGGCAAAGAAGGACGGAAGCCTGCGTTCCTTGCATAGAATTATCGAGGCCTAAACAAGTTTTCACGGTAAAGAACGCTAATCCCTTGCCCTTGATCATTGGGAACTTTCTTGACCGTATACGAGGTGCCAAATTCTTTACTAAACTGGACCTGCGAGGGGCTATAACCTCATACGGGGATTAGTGGCGGGTGACAAATGGAAAGACAGCTCTTTCAACACCCGCTAGACGGGCACTTCGTGTACCTTGTCATGCACTTCGGGCTACTGCATTGCCTCCGGCGTTCTTCCAAGAAATTCGTTCAATGACATTCTTACGGGACCTCCTGTACACATGTGGGGTTGTGTATCTTGACGACCATTCCTGGTTTTCTCCCCCGACCTTGAATCCCATCAACGTTCACTGTGCGCCAGGTGCTCAGACTTTAAGGGCCACCGCCTCTTTGCCAAACTTGAAGAAGTGCCAGTAGTTTCATCAGCAGAGCCTACCTTCCTCGGCTACATCATTTCTGACAGGGCGTACCAGATGGACCCCGCGAAAGTTGTCTTGCCTCCTACAGTGGCACGCACCCCGTGGGTCTCGAGCCATACAAGATTCCTGGGGTTCGCAACCTATTACAGGAAAATTTATACAAATTATTCCTCGCTGGTGTCCCCATAGTGGCTTTTAACCAAGAAGAACGCAAATCCCTAAGCTCTGGCCACCAGCGGGCAGAGGAATGCCTTTCTTAGTTAAAATGTGCCTTCGCCTCTGGCCCAGTGCTCTCTCGGGCAGGAGACTTGAACAACCATTTTCTCGTGGTCGACGCCTACCTCGGTGGGGGGCGGGGCCATACTCTCATAGAAAGGGCCCAAGGCAAAACCCCACTTGCGGGTCTCTTTTCTAAACGTTTTTCCTCCTGCTGGAAGGAACACTACTCTATCGGCGACCGGGAATTTGTTGGCATCAAGCTGGCACTGGAAGAAATGAGATATCTCGTGGAGGGGGCTCGTCACCCTGTCAGCATCTATACCGACAATAAAAAATCTGGCTTTATCTCCAGATGCCTAACGCTTAATACACTCCAGGCTCGTGGTCTCTCTTCTTCTCCCGGTTAAATTTTTCATTATCATGTTCGCCCTGCGGAAACGAAAGTCAAGCCGACGCTCTCTCCCGTTCTTAGGATGTGACTGGGGACGGAGTCACTCCACGGCACATTATCCCTCCTGAACGGGCTATCTCGGCCGCACCCGATAGAATTACAACGCATTCACCCCCGGCAAGAAATACGTTCCGTCCCGCTCTTCGGAAGAAATGATATTGTCAAGGGGTCATTGCTTCCCGTATGGCTGGGCACCAGGAGTGCAGAGGTCCTGCTCTATTCATCTCCGATTCTACTGGTGGGCGAGCCTAGCCAGGATGTTCGTTTGAGTTCGTGGAGGCCTGCGCTTCCTGTGCGGACAAGTCTCCTCGTCTCAAACGGCAGGTCTGCTCCTGCCTCTACAGTATACCCAGCTGTCCTTGGAACCATGTGGCATGGATTTTATCACGGATCTCCCTCCTTCGCTGGCAACACGTGATCTGGGTGGTTCAGGACAGGTTTTCAAAGATGTCCCACTTTATTCCTCTGGCCGGGGCATGACCCTCGCTCCTTCGCCTTGCAGTCTATTTTTTCTTCATATTTTTCGGCTGATGGGCTCCTCGGCACATTAGTGTCAGGACCGTGGCGTTCAATTTGTCTCCAGGATTCTGGCGCTCCTCTGTAACCAAACTTCAAATGAAACTGGACTTTTCTTCAGCTATCACCCCCAGTCCAATGGGAAGGGGTAGACGAGAGTAACAAGACCCTAGGTTTGTGTACATGCGCCACTTTGTCTCCGCACGCCAGGATGGATTGGTCCTGCTTGTTGCCACTGGCCGAATTTTCGTATAAAATCATTTGGATCGGAGTTGCTGGTGGCTGCTCCTTTCTTTATTGTCTACGGGCGACATCCCTGCCATCCCACTCCCCTTTCTGTGCCCTCGGAGGTGCCTGCTGTGGAAGAGTGGTTCCAGACTGACGCTATCTGGGAAACTGACTCACATTTGCTCCTCGGCCTCCGCCTGTGCACCAAGGCTCAAGCCGACAAAACAGCGAAGACCTCCGCCAACTTTCCCCAGGTGACAAGGTGTGGTTGTCGGCTAAATATATACTTTCAAAGGTTTCACCAGCTATAAAGCTGGGCCCTGGTTACAGGTCCATTCGAGTTGTGCTCAAAAGCGCATTACCAGTAGCATACAGCTCCGCCTTCCACCCACTATGAGGGTCCGAACTCCTTCCATTTTCCCTGCTAAAAGCCGGTATCCTTAACTCGCTTCTCTCGGAGTACTTGCTCCTACCATCTGAGGCCGATTACACGATTGTCTTTACGGTAAAGGAGATTCTTGTTATGAAGACTGGTCAGAGGGAAGCGTTTTTTTTCTATTGACTGGAAGGGGTTCGGGCCCGAGGAGAGGTCCTGGAGCAGGAGAGCAATATATCTGGATCGTGACATAAGTACAGAGGTTCCTCCAGGCCAGAGGAGGGGGAGGCGAAGGGGGGGGGGGTACTGTCACGGGTGTCCCGCGGACCCCCGTCCCAGGTCGAGGGCACACAAGTGGTCGCCGTACGTGGCGCACGCGCCGCATGAACGGGTGCGGTGGGCGTCACTTCACCCGGCAGGGCCCGGCTCCTCTCTACTTAACCGGACCGCGCTCCTGTTGTGCGGGCTCGCCTCCCGGTGCGCGCGGTCCCCGACATCTAAGGGCGCATGCGCGCCGGCCACTGCGAGATTTAAAGTGTGGCCAGTGCACCGTTAAATTGGCTATTGCCGGTCACTGCCCTTATTTTAAGTCTGCCCCTTCCTGGGGCTGTTGCCGGATCTTCTAGTGCAATTTCGCCTATAGAAAAAGCGTTACAAGCCCTGTTCTGACTTACGTGTACGTACCATTAGCTTCCGTTCCTCGACCACGATCTTGCCGCCTGCCTGACCTAGTGCCTGTCCACGACACAAACCTGTGCCGCCGGCCCTGAACCTTCTGCTCGTCCCACTACGAGCATGCCTGACGATTTGCACCACGCTATACCTTGGTGCCACCGCAAGCAAGATCACGTCAGGGGTAGACGGAACCTGGTAGAACCTCCGCCGCAGCAAGTCCATCCCGATCTTGCGGCAGAATTGGTGAAAAACCGGGAGCCTTAACTTAGATTCCGTTCCGCTGGCGTGGCTTACACCATCGCTTGCGGTGGTCCAAGTGGATTCACCTCCTACGTCCGGGTGACGGCGGGTACGTCGACAATTTTGGAGTATAGATTAATTTATTGTATTAAATTGTAGTTAGTAGTTCTATAGTTTACAAACATACACAGTTTGCTGAGGGCTTATTGGTTCACGTGACTGGTCAGGAGACTGGTGAGGGGTGTGGTTACCTAATCAACAGAGGCTTAAATAGCAGCTGATGTTGGGTGGTGATGCCTTGTTGCTCCTGAACGAGGGTTGCAGCACAATCAAACGCGTGTGGGAAAGGTAATTAAAGCTGTGTATTTTTGAGCGATTAAACGGGTGAAACGAGTCTGCGTGTGTGTTGCCTTAAAGTGTGTTTCTTTTACGTGTTGGATGACTTAGATTGAGAGACTTTAGATTTGGGAGTATAGAGCGGGACAGTATTGTATCGCTTTTTATTATAATTGTATTCATATATCTTTTGGTAACATCCCCATGAGAGTTCCATGTTTGGACAATGCTTGTCCAGTGGGCCCAACTGTGCAATGTATGCCATTCCTTGAGCAACAGTTCGATTGGGGCAGACTGCTGTGCAAGATGTGTGCAACTTGCACAAGTTAGAAGCCCTGATCCTTGGATCTAAATGAGGCAAGTGGCGACACTGAGATCCATTGCCAACTCGGAAGCGAGTTTGCTGCTCAGAGCACTCACTCGGAATGTTGTAGATGCTGGGGAGGGTGGTAGCATTGGAGGTGCAGGAACATGAGCCAGCTACATGGGTAACATCACGAAAGAAGGGTGAACGGTAGAGGGAAGAGTGTAAGGATGGCTAGTCCTGATTTGGTGTACCACCGCAACAAATTGCAAGATTGGCAGATGAGGGATATCAGCTCTCAGAATAGCGTGCATGCAGCCAAGACACTACCCTGTCTGCTCCAGTAAGAAGGGGTATAGGAGTGCATCGGGCTGGGGACGGTGTAGTATTGGGGACCCCATAATTAGGGGACAAAGGGCAATTGATTTCAGGCCTTGGGCCCAAAAGCTAAAGGCAAGGACCCCCAAAGAAATTTTCAAAATTTTAAAATTTTCCCACGAGCCCCCCAGTGAGCGAGGAAGATTAAGAGGTGAATAAGGGGCCAAAAATTGGGTGTTGGAAAGAGGGTTTGGGGTTTTTGGAGAATGGCTGACTTCTGTTTTGGGCTACAGGCTCTATGCTGGGGAGGGCTGCACCTAAAGGGGGGGGTGCAGCTGTTTGGGGAAAAATGGCCGGGATTTTGGGAGGAATTTTTAAAACTAGAGAGGGGGGGGGCGGGAAACTACAAAGATAGCATGCAAAATAGTTAAGAAGAGAGTGGGGGTGGAGGGAGGGAGGGGGTTAGAAATAGCTAAAAGATCGGGGAAAAAGGGAATAAAAACAAAAAATCTATAAATTGCAGCTGACATCCCGGGATCTGAAAAACAAAAAATTGAACTGAATTACAAAAAGCGAAGAAAAATATGACATAGGGGGGTAACAGGACATGGCGGCGAGAGCTCGACGGGTGGTTAATTACAGGATTCGCAAATTTAAAACGTAAAGCCCGGAAATGGGAGGGTGTCTGTCCAGAAAATGCTGTTGAACCAACACTGCGGGAAAGATAAGGTACAGGAATGAAAAGTGGAATCATTTGGGAAAATATCCCATGGGGGAACAATAAATATAATACTAAAGGGGCCCGCTTTGGGCCCCCCAAGTATAACAGAACCCATAGAAGATGTATTTCCTCGGGAAAAATGATAGGGGGCAAATCAAATGGGGTTATTATTATGGGGCTTTTTCTACCAGCACAATTTTGGGTCTGAAACTGTACTCTCCAAAAAACATTTTTGTCAAAAATAATGATTAAATTTCCTTTGCAAATGGTGCAAAAGGGGCTAAGGAAAGGGCCCCTTTTAGAATTAATTTTTACTAAAGACTGACAGAGTAAAAAAGGTCAGTTGAGGGGCACCTGGGGGAAAAAGTACCATTAGTGTTGAGCGATTTTTTATCGACAAGTTGAAAACGGCAAGGTTTTTATGGTGATCGAAAAATTTTTAGATCAGCGATAATTAAGGTTAAAACTTGATTTCTTTAAATCGCACCATTTTTGGGCTTCTTCATTTTGGCGGGCCGCAAATCGATTACGAATAGAGAGGGTGAGTGGTGTCGAAAGTCAGACTGGATGTGTATGGTTTCGATTGGTGGAAAAATCACATGACCTCGTTTTAACATAGAACAGCCCTTTCCCTTTTAGCCTTTGTGTCTCTCGGTCTCATAGGAAAAAGGACGTGCGCTCGCCGTGGCCAAAAACCCAGCAAAATTAGTCAAATTTTTTTACGAGAAACCCCTACTATTGTGTGACCTTCCAAATTTTGTTAGATTAGGTTTGAAGATTTTATGTAGTTATAGAGAAATTTTAAAGCGCATCTCCGCTGTAAAGTACGGGGGAGCGGGGGGAGCGGGGGTGGGGGGCCCGCGGGCGAAAAAACAGACAAGCTCTATCAAAGAAGAAAAATGGACAAAGTTCACCAAGACTTAGTGTAGACATTGCACTGCAATATCTTTTTTTATTAAAAGTTTGCTATTTAAAATTTCCTGGAATTGGGAGCCTGAACTTATATTGGGAAAACATCATTTCTAATAACTGCAGGTCTCTTTGTTAGGTGCAAGACTCCACTTTTTTACATTTTACATTTCAGAAAAGGGGTTCATTTTCAAATTTTTCCCTTCCACCTTGTTGATATACCCCTTTCAGTTAAATTACAATCCCCCAATTTGTAGTCGCAAGGTTTTTGTTGCCAAAAAACCGTGTATATACGAAAACATAACAAAACGTGTTTTTTTACTTTTGCGCACCCAGCTTTTTTCATTGACGCAGCACCAGTAAATCTTAAAAAGCAATTTTAAAGTCACCCCAGGGGAATTGAAGGGGAAAAATACCGT
>JAODAL010059160.1:0-21660 GCA_025379985.1 Phyllomedusa bahiana
CGTTTTAAAGTTTATCCACCATGCCATATTTGGGTTTCTATACCCCCTCATCCCTTGGCTCCAAATCGTAAGGTGAGATGTTCAAAGGTTGATTTACCAAGAACCAATCTGATTCATGGCATGAGGTACTGCGATCATTGAAGACATTCTAGATAATTTTTTAGTCCTGATGAAGGAAAAGTGGAAGGTAGATCTCCAATTATAACCCACAATACTTGCCCTAACTACTAAAATATACTCAACTTATACACCCACTGTTGGCAGCTAAAAGTTTTTTTTTTTTAGCTAAGTGGCTGGATTCTGTATAATCAGGAAAAGGAGAAGTTATTTTATATTTAACATAACATTTGAAAATCGCCATATTCGAGGAGAAATCGTGTATAGAGACAAAAACCATGGGCTTCTTAACGACGTGGAAACCTTTTGTTTGTATTTTTTAGCTGAGAGAGAAATCAGGGATCTGATGACTCCTTTCAAACTTACGGTTGGTATATTAAATCTGATATGGCTAATAGTATAGGGAGATTGAAAGTCAAATAAAATAGTTGGCCTTGGGGGTCACAAATTGTTTTTCTTTGTTATATACCATTTAGGAGAATCACAGATGTCCTAGATGTCTTCTATTTTGTATTTACAAGGGAAGGTCTTGTCTCCTGGATACATGGGATATGCTATTCTGTCACTATATGTGTCACAACGCTTTTTGCATGGTCGCTTGTACTGACCTACCTACTGCATTTTCTGTGCGACTTCCCTTTTTCTGGCCATGCTGTCACATCATCCTGGGGCAGCTACCCTAATTTCCTCTTGTTATTATAGGGAGGCGCAGCTGCATTCTGCTGTATTTTATCCCTTAGCGTTCAGCTGGGTTGGACTTTCTCAGCCAATCCTCTTCTACCGGGTTATGAGTCAGCTTCTCTCAGCACCTTGGTTGTCTTGCCTAAGTTCTTGTCATTCTGTCTTGTCTGTACAGTGTTCTGTTTGTATCCAGTCTCTCTGTTCCTTCCTGCCCTGTGTCTTGTTTGTTTCTTGTCTGTTCTATAGTTCATTGGTTCATGTCTGCACCCTGCCCTGTTTCTTGTTTGTACCTGCTTGTCCTTGTTATTTCTTGCCTGAATCTTGGTGTCTGTATGGCTTCCATTTGGCCACTATCTAGCTTATGTTTGGCCTCTGTCTGGCTTTAGCCTTGGTTCATTCCTGTCTTGTACCTAGTTTTGGTCCTTCTCTCTTTCTCACCTAGTATATGCCTTAGTGTCTTGTCTCGTCTGTTCTTTGCCTTTTCTCTTGTTTGCTCCTTGTTCTGTGTGTTGTCTCCTCGTTTCTGTTTCTGGCATGTCCCCTGAACATGTTCTGTCTGCCCTGTCCATTGTCTGCCTGACCTTGTTTCCGTTTGTCTGGTACCTTGTATTGGCGTTTCCGACCCTGTGGTCAGCTGCCACTGCAGGGGAGTGCTCTGAGGTTGCTTCTGAGTTATGCCGCCTCAGAGCAAGCTTGGTCATTGGCACAGTGGGTCCACAACCCGTCTTTTCCTGTAACAATTTGTTTTGCTCGCCCTTAATTATTGTTATGCTGCTATGTTTTGGTTTTTTGAATTAGCATTTGATGTAATATTGAATTTCTCGCTGTGTTATTTGGCATTTGGATCAACTTGACTTTGAGTCTGTTCCTATGTACAGTATCTTTTGATAATTCCAGAACTATGTACTTGTACGAAGATATTGCTTGATTTTCTTTATACTATCTTAATCCAAAAGTCATTAAATAGTCTAATCATATCTCCCCTCAAAATAAAACAGACATGTCATTTGTACTGCAATGTTAATGCTGTAAAAATAAAAAAACTACCATGAATTCTGTATTTTCTTCATACTGGGTCCCAAAAACCAAATTAAAAGGCGATCAGGGTGTTGCACTACTTGGAAGAAATTTTGTAACAAATTTTTGGGTGCTTTTTTCCAGGATTTCTTGTGAAAATGAAAAATGGACAAGAGAGCTGATGTGCCAATGGCTCAAGCACCCTACAGAGATGATGTCCAAAGTTGCCCAAGGCCCTGTAAACTAGGAGTGCTAGCCTTAGGCTCCCGATACAATCCCCGGGGGGTAAAAATACGGGGTTCTAAGAGAACACCTATATAGTACTCCATGACATGATTTTCATGGTGTTATTTCAAACTTAAAAAAGCTTCCCCCTCCATCTCTTAAGAATATATGAGTAATGTATTAACTGGGGGTTTTTGGGGGGCCCAAAGTGGGAAAGCTATGGTTGGGCCCAAGGGGATCCAGCTTCACCGAAGGCTATTTTGATAAACCCTGTTGACAATGGCTCCAAGGTAGCCTCCCCTTTAGGGGGCTGGACAGCAACTCGATGACTCGAACTTTGTTATTAAGAAAGAAATAAGTGGTGCTGAAAGCTAGCAGCGGTAGAATAAGCACTTCTTTATAGAATTCCTGGTCTCCAAAGGGAGCCAGTGTCCTCGTTTGGAATCGATTGATGGTCTTTGTTTTTCCCAAAGGGAAGTCGAAAATGTGGGGCAATGCTAATACAAAAAAACAAGTCACTGTGATTCTGGGGGTGTGCCCCTGCCCCCGGAACGCTTTGCTGTGCAGCTTTAAAGGTCAGTGTGGTTCCGCTGAATGGTGAATTACTGCTTCTGGAACAAACTTCTAAAAAATTTTCTAATCGGGGTTATCTGAGCAAAATGCTGTCTTGCACCCCCTTTCAATCTGTGGTGGGCCCTTAAAGGGAAATGCCTCCATAGAAAAGATCTGCCTCCCTTGAAAAAAAAAAAAGGCTTCTCCTTTACAAATATAAGAACCATAGAGATTGGTCTTAGAGGTACCTGTTTGGAATTTCCCCTAGTGAAATGTCTCACAAGTTTCTAGACATAACTATTCCCCGTAATAAAGGGGCCCAATGGAGGGAATTTTTTGGTCGGTTTGTGCAGCAACTTTGATGTAATTCCTGGCGCAGAAGAACAAGTCTTCCAAAAGTATAGACAATCGCTCTACCATCTAACAAATGCCACCATAAAGGTAATTCTGTGGACCCTTGCTTTATAGCATAACTTCAGTGGAATTTCCGAAAGAGGAAAAAAAGGGCTCCCCTGGGTAGGCAATTTTGGTATCGAAATAAATGCAACCTGGCAATCAATGGGGAGGAATTCTAATTCAAAAAATACCTTGAAACCCAAAAATTGAGTCTATTGACTCAGTGCATCTAGAAGGGGCTAAGGAGACCCCTTTAGAAGCGTAAGGTTCGGCCCCCTAGTCTCCATGGGAAAACAGGCTGTCCTCCAATGTAAAAGAGCACAAGGTGGTAAGTTTGTGCTTCTTTATTTTCTGTTTAGGCTGCAAGGAAGTTCGTAAAAAGCCCCTTAGGGACAATACAAAACCCGGTTATTAAACAAACATGGAGGAACCAGGACCTTGTGGCAACAAACAAACGCCAAGGTACCAGTTTTCTTTCCCTGTACAAGGTAGGCAAACCACTGGTGGTGGATGCCATGTCCATGATATGGGATATCCTGCTGGCTTACATCTTCCCTCTTCTTGCCATGGTCCAAACAGTCTTGACCAAAGCAAGCCTGAACAGGCAAATCTATCGTGGGTCATAAATCAGGCGCATTCTAGCGTAAAGACGACAATTCTATCTCGGGTAAACCACTGCTTGCAGGAAATAGATGGGCGTGGCAGTGGACAGAGTTTAGGTGGGCTGGAAGGTTTCCTGTGCAGGGCATGCTGGGGAGCAAGAAGCAGTCATACCCAGCACACCAGAGTGAGTGGACCTTGGCAGCAGTGTAGGAACTGCTCGAGGAGCTGCAGTCGGCAGCCAGCTCCAGCGGTCCAGGATGGCTGGAAGCAGGTCCAGGAAGCCATAGGCAGTGGGGCAGCTTAGATAGCCAAGCCGGAAGCTAACATGAGGAGTGGGCACAGATCCAGGCTGCCTGAGTCCTATCGCTACTCCTAGGGCCAGACATTGCTAAAGAAGCCCCTCTGGGGACCCTCCAGGTTGGGGTGGTCAGTCTGACACCAGGGGCTGGGAGGAATCTGCACAGGTGGTCTGGTCCAGCGAGAGATAGTGGGCCTCCTTCATGCTCTGGGGGGCCCTCTGTTGCCTCTGTCAATCAGTCTCCTTCCTTGTGACGCATGCTCCTGACGAGGCACCAGTCAGGGGCAAAGTCAGATGCCGCGATAGATCGTCGGGGGAAAGTCGTGGTCCGGTTTTATGACCAGGACCCTTTGTGGGTCAAGAGCCTTCCAGCGAACGGCATAGGGCTGGCTCTTCTGCATCCAGAGGAACTCCGGAGCTTGTTTTGGAGTGGGCGTCGCAACCCTTGTTGGAGGTCCCAGCTTCTGGGTCGGGTTGCTGGAACGGATAGAGAGCAGCCGGGGAGGTTGGCGGCGACCAGACTCCTGATGAGGTGACAGTGGATCCAGATTGACAGCTGGTGGGGTCACAGCCCCTACGTAGCCTAGTGAGTATAGATCCATGTCTTGTTCGTTTTCACCTATTTTAATGTCTCAGAAGGTAGCTTCGGGCCAGGAGGGGGTAACCCCTGGTGTGACCAGTCAGGATGTGGGGGAATTACAGGATTTGAGCGGCATGATTAGGGGACTGTTGCTCGATTGGAGAGGGGTGGGGAGCAAAGTCAGGAGGTGCCCCCAGTTGCAGCGTGGGGATTTGTGATCGATCAGGGAGTAGCGCATAACCCAGGGGTGGGTTTGGAGGCCAGAGGTGTAGCTGTTTCGGTTCAAACAGAAGGAAGGGTAAGTGGATAGCATAGGGCTGGATGATCAGGCAAAGGGGGAGGTGTATGTGTACTTTGAGGGACTTCTGGGAGCTCACTTGAAGAAAGATGTGAAGGAAGCAATCTGAAAAGACGAGTATGTGGAATTTTTTTCCCTTTTTCCATTTCAAATGTTAAATCTTGATAAATACAAGAGGGATGAGAGTAAGAAGGAGGAAATCGGCAGTGGCAGCTTATTCCTCAGACATTTAATAGTTGGTTACAGGCTTTCGCAATTTTGGCAAGTGTGGTTGGGGGGAAGGCACCAGAACATTGTTCGGCCTTGTTCTGTTATATGGATGCTTTAGAGGAAGCCTACAGGGTTTATGGGGGTCAGGCTTGGATCCGGTATGTTGAGAACTTTGGGAAGCGGAAGGAGCTAAGGCCGAATATCTGGTGGGATCACAAAAATATTAGTTTATGGCGTTGGGTTATGGTGCTCACTATTTTTGGCCAGTCCTTTCATGGTGGGGCTCTGCAAGCCAATCCTGAATGGGGGGGAGGTGCTTGGGTGCAAGGCCACAGAATCCGGAACACAAAAACCTGTTGGTAGTTTAACGGGGGACAGTGTAAGTTTGGGACAACTTGTCGGTCAAGCACGTGTATGCCATCTGTAATAGTTCATCTCACGCCTCTGGCAATAACCAATGGGGTGACGTTGGATGCAATGCTTCACTTTCTAAGTAAATATGGCGATTGGATTTGTGCGTGTTTGTTGGAGGATGGGTTTAGGGACGGTTTTGTGATTCCTTCTCCTCCCCATCAGGTCCCCTTTACTGCTGGCAATTTGAAGTCGGCTTATTCGTTCCCCCAGGTGGTGGCTGATAAGGATGTTTCTTTGGGATGGATGGTGGGTCCTTAATCTTCGTTACCCCCGTGCTTTCTGTCACACACACTTCTGTCACTCCCTGCACTTGGGCACTCACAGGCACTTATCTGTATATAGATGTACTGTCTGGGGTGCAGGTTCATCCGCTTTTTATGTAAATCATGTCTTATTTATGCAACATGGCCGGACCATTGTGCAAACTGAGCACTTCTCACCCTTCCTCTCACCCATACACCCTAATAGATTATAAACTCTTGCGAGCAGGGCCCTCACACCTTGTGTCTGATCTGTAAGTAGCTTTTTCTGTATTATGTTTGTTTTGTTTGCACTTATACCCCCTAAATTGTAAAGTGCTGCGGAATATGTTGCCGCTATATAAATAACAATAATAATAATAATAATTATTATTATTAAGGATGCATGTTACTTGACGAATATCCTGTTGTGGGATTTGCAGTCCCCTTTTAGGAAAATTGAAGTTTGCCTGTAGGATCATGCAGAGACAGTCTCCAATATGAGATTGGTATTTCCACGGATGTAGCAGGTGGTATAGGTTTTAGGGATCATTGTCTCGGTGAATGGTGTGTGGGGCAATGGCCTCAGGATTCAATGGAGGAAGGCTTGTCCAGGAACTTGTCCTTGCTCGAGTTGTTCCCCATTAGGGTGGCAGTTGAGATTTGGAGAAACGACTGCGAGACAAAAAATGTTAGGTTTCATTGTGATAACTTGGACGTTGACCAGGCGATCAACAGCCTTTCGGCTTCCTTTCCTCCTGTGGTGCATCTCTTTAGATGTTTGGTTAGTGGGTTTCTAGCCCTTATTGCCTGGGTAGTGGTGGAACATTTTCCGGGGATTCAGAATTCAATAGCTGACTCTTTCTCATTTGCAGTGGTACCGATTTCGGGCGTTGGCTCCAAAGGTAGCGACGGAGGGGACCTGGTGACCCGGAGACTTGGAGGTGTGGCTTTCAAGAAGAAGACAGATGGCTCTGGGCATCAGTGACAGGTGGGGTCCTGGCCGCCTATGAGGCATCATGGTGGATCTGGGAGTTTTGGGTAGCAGGATTGGATGGTGTTGTGTCCTTGGAGGATAAGCTGGGGACTTTGTTGTCCTTTTTGAGTCATGTGTCTGCCGAAGGGTAGTCAGTTTCCGGGGTGAATCGCTTTATATCAGCTTTGGCTTTTGGTTTTAAAAGAAGCGGGGTGCCAGATCGCACCAAGGAATTCTGATTCTTCAAGCTTTGTGGGGTTTTCGGAGGGCTAGGGGTCATTGGGATGGGTGGTTTTATTTGTGGTGTTGGAATGTTTGCTTTGGTACTTAGATAAGGTTCGCAACTTGGGTTTTTGAGGTTTGTTTGTTTTGCTTGGCCTTTTTCATGGGCATTTTTGGGGGCTTTGAGGGTAGGTGAGTTGGTTTCTCCCAGTCAGGACCGTGAGAGTGGTATCTTGGGCAAGGATGTTTTGGATTTACGGGATAGGGTTGAATTTTGGCTCTGCATGTCAAAAATGGATATGTCAAGGCAGGGTCTATAGGAAGGTCATGCCTGGTGCGGTGATTATGGACTTATTGTGGGGTGCAGCCCAAGGGAGAAGGGCTGCTCTTGCCACATGCGGATGGATATTTCCTGTCGCATTTCCAGTTCATGGCGGCTTTTGATGGATTTAGGTTTGGAAGTGGATGCTTTTGCTCCTCACTCCTTCCAGATTGGGACAGCAACGGAGGCGGCTGGCTGGGGTTTGTCCCCAGGCTTAGTTAAGTGGATAGGTTGTTGGGATTCTAGTCACTATAGGCTGTACATTCGTCCTCATCTTGATAATTGGTCTGATGTGGTTTTGATGGGGGGTCTTTTCAGGGATATTTTTCGTGTGTGATGTTGGTCATTTGTTATGTGTTGTACTCCAGTTGTTTTAAAGGGTCCCAGAGGATGGTGCGGATCCTTGGCTATTCATATGTTTATTGGGGTGGGCAACGTGCAGATCAGGGAATGATGGTAGACAGCTAGGCTTTCCCCATCAGACGACGACGGTGGTGTGGTGGTTGGGTGAGAGAAGACTTCTATGGAGGAGCGTGTTGGCCAATTTGCATCATTTTGGGCGATTGGATTGGGCTCCAGATGGTAACGATCTTGGTGCCCACCCCTCCAGGGAGCTTATTAGTGACATCCGTTGCGACCTGTTGCGGCTTTGGTCAGAGTTCCCGGGGATGGTTCCGGTCTGGTCGGATATTGTTCTCAGACGGGTTAGGCGCGGTGCATGGTCAGCGAAACGGAGCAACAGGGCAAGGGTTAAGATTAACGGGGCCGTGTCTGAGTTTTTTTCCAGAAACAAGGGAGTTTTCATCCGTCTTGTGTATTTGGGGTCTAGCAAAGTTAATTTTTGGCTGAGCAAGGGAGTATGTTTGAATGCAGTGAAGATTGCCTTGTGAGCCGTAGGTATTCAGGAGGGTATTGAGAGGGTGGTGGGGCTGTGGGGTGACTCACATGCATGAGGGGACATGGCATGCTTGCGGTTAGGTGCCCTCGGAGTTGGTGGAAAATTTGGTGTGAGGTTATCTTAACGGTTATGGCACCCACATTTCATGGTGAGTATCTTGGTTTGTCTGGCAAAAGGTGGGGTTCTACAGACTGGTATCCCTGGGAGCTGGTGAAAAGGTCAGCCATCTTGTGGCTGTGGTGCCCCCGAGCCTCCGTGGTGCGGCTGAGGGTAATACCTCCAAGAAGATTGTTTTGGTTATTTTTGGGTTTTACCAGAACTTTTAACTCCGAGCTCCTCTGCCCCATGGGTAATTTTTTTCTTGTGTTTGGTTTTTTAAAGCGTGTATGTGTATATTTTTATATATATATATATATATATATATATAAATTTTATATATATATATATATATATATATATATATATATTTATATTTCTGTTTTGTATTTTGTTAATAAAACGGCTGCTGTGGTGAAAATGATCCAAAAGTAAGTGTTGAGCCGTTATTTGGAAGAGTTGCGGTTAAAATAGGAGTGAGTCTGCAATGCCTAGATTCAAAACACACACACATACATAGTTGCCAGTGGTAGAACACACCCTCCTGCATAGCTAACAAATAAGCTGGATGGATAAATCACATATTGGCACGAAATCTGAGGAGTGCTGTGGATATATATGAAGAAATTGAATATAGTAATGGTTATCCTTTCACATGCACCCCTGTATCCTCTCCATACCAAAGGTGTGCGACATCCTTCCGGATTTATAGCCGGATGGGAGGGCATAGCTCACTGAGTGACTGACTTCTGTTTCTACCAATCCAGGATACAGGCGCACTGCAGCCAATAAGCAAAAGGCATAGCTCACTACAGTGATTGACTCCTATTTCTACCAATCCAGGATATGAAGGTGCTGCAACGTATAAAAAGATATCAAAACAAAACACAATAGGCGTATTGAGCCTGACATATGGTCTTGCTGTCATCTCCAGTAGAAACAGACCGATTGTGCATCACTTACTGAGGATGTGTTAGATAGAGGGAGCGCTATGTCTGGCACTCCCTTCTGGTTCTTTGCAATTGCGGGGAGAGACGATGTGGGGCGCTCTGTGATGGAGTGTACCGGCATATAAATGATAAGACACGACAACAGTTAACCGGGAGAACTGTGGCTTTACTTTCCTTTGCTTCCTCCAGCAACGACACCTTCAACACAATCCAGCCATCCACATTGAGTCTCAGCCAGCTCCAGTAGCACGCACTCATCCAGCAGTTCCAGAGGGAGCTCTCTCTAGCTCTACCTCACCGCTCTACCCTGACTGTCTTCCAGTGGCTTCTCCACTCAGCTCAGGGGGGGCTACCTCGCACTTTGCTGCATCAATGCCCTCTTGCCCTTTACTCACATATGCTCCCAGCTGGAGGTGAAGCTCTGCCCACAGCTCCTGCCCGGCTTCTTTTGCTGTCAAAACGATTAACTATTTACAAGTCCAGTATTCCTAGGGCTTCCTCCTCGCCTTCCATTCAAATCTGCCTCCTCTCATTTCCAGCCGGAATGATGAGTGATATTTCCTGCCAGTGTCGGACTGGGGGGCCTGGAGCCCACAGTGGAGTTGATCTTGGGGGGGACCACCCTACTGTACGTAAAAATATTACCGGCGTCTCGGATATAAATGCGCCCATTTTACCACATAATACAGTGTGCAAAACAGAACTGTATTGTGTAGTACAATAGCAAGAGAGTCACATATCTGTCTATCTCACATATCTGTCTGTCTCACACGTCTGTCAGTCTTGCTTTATCTTTAGACACGGGGTAAGTAGCTCCATCCATATCCCCTCCGCCTACATACAATATCCCCCTCCAATAGTCCACATACAATATCCCCTCCATGTTTCCCTTGGTCACGCCCCTCCCCCACTTCTAAAATAAACACCAGCAAGAAGAAAGTCTAACTCCTATCACAGGGTCAGGTGTTCCCTCACTCTTACAGTCAGGGACACATGTACTCTGCCACTATACTAATGCCGATATATCCTATAACCGCCTTAGAGGACCACATAGAGGTCAGACACCAGTCAGGTATAACCTACAACCCCGCCACATAGATACCACATAGAGGTCAAAACACCAGCTCAGGTAAAACCTAAAACACTCCCATATAGATACCTTAGAGGTCAGACACCAGCTCAGGTATAACCTACAACACTCCCATAGGAGACCACATAGTGGTCAGACACCAGCTCAGGTATAACCTACAACACCGCCTATAGCAACCACTAGGGTCCAGAAACCGCTCAGGTATAACCTACAACACCCCCATATAGCGCCCACATAGAGGTCAGACCCCAAAGCTCAGGTATAACCTACAACACCGCCATATAGAGACCACATAGTGGTCGACAGCTCAGGTCACATTACAGTGAATCAGAAACTGACCCAAATATAGAAGTAAAATAACCCTGAAATCAGGACTCCCCGGGAGACGTCTTATCTGATGAGTCGTTTCTTTCTTCATGAGTCGTTCTTATTCTCTTTTCTTCTGCATCCGTTCCACACCGCCATGATGACTTGTCCGGCCACAACTCATCCTGCAGAAATTACACACAAATATCTTAGAATCCTCAATTTTCCAGCACCTCTTTACCATTTCCCACCTCTGTACAAACTGCCCCGGGGGGGGGAGAGCGGGGACAAGCATAACCTTAGAGGGGCCCTTGTATCCTGAGGGGTTGGAGGGTGGGGAAAGGACTAACCCCCTGGAGATTTAAAGCAGGAGTATACAGGCAGTTAGGGGCTCCCTTTAGGTAGTATACAGGCAGTTAGGGACTCCCTTTAGGTAGTATACCCGGCAGTTAGGGCCTCCTTTAGGTAGTATACAGGCAGTTAAGGCCTCCTTTAGATAGTTTTACAGGCAGTTAGGGGTCTCTTTTAGGTACTATACAGGCAGTTAGGCCTCCTTTAGGTAGTTTTTAAAGGCAGTTAGGGGTCTCTTTTAGGGAGTTTACAGGCAGTTTAGGGTCTCTTTTTGGTTTGTATACAGGTAGTTTGGGGCTCCTTTAGCTAGTGTGCAGTTTAAATCAGCCCCCTTTAGCTAGTGTGCAGGAAGTCAGGGCCCCCTTTAGTAGTGTGTTTGGTAGTCAGGGGCCCCCTTTAGCTAGTGTGTAGGTAGTCAGGGCCCCCTTTAGGTAGTCAGGGCCCCATTTAGTAGTCAGGGCCCCATTTAGTAGTCAGGGCCCCGTTTATGTAGTCAGGGCCCCTCTTTATGTAGCCAGGGCCCCCCTTTATGCCGCCAGGGCCCCCCTTATGTAGCCAGGGCCCCCCTTTAGTAGTCAGGGCCCCCCTTTATGTAGTCAGGGCCCCCCTTTATGTAGCCAGGGCCCCCCTTAGTAGTCAGGGCCCCCCATTGTAGTCAGGGCCCCCCTTAGTAGTCAGGGCCCCCAATGTTTCCAGGCCCCCGTTAGTAGTCTGGGCACCCATTAGTAGCCAGGGCCCCCTTAGATAGTTTAAAAAACAAACAAACAAAAAAAAACAAAAACCAGCCACATACCTTGCTCCGGCTCAGGGCAGCTCCCGGCCTCTCCGTGCTGCCGCCGGCTCCGTACTGCCACCCTGCATATGCGGCGCGGTGAAGTGACGTCACCGAGCCTACTACGTAAGCAGAAGGGGACGTCGCCCAGCTGGCTGAAGGCCTAGCGTCTGCAGCCTGCCATGATGAGAACCGGAGCGCCGCGCTAGTGGCGCTGTGCTCCGCTGTCACCGCGCAGCCCCGGGAGTCGGGTATGAGTCCCCGACTCCCGGGCCGGTCTCTGGGCGCACGGGACGCAGGTCCCGGGCGTTCAGTGACCGGATGCGCGGCCGGGCCCCGCGGAGCGGCGCCACTGCCTCCGGGGCCCACAGCAGCTTGGGGGGGCCCACCGGGAGATTCACCGATCCCCACGGCGGCCCAGTCCGAGCCTGCTTCCTGCCCACAATCCTGTGGCAGAACCTCCAACAGACTTCTCTTGGCAGAACCCAGATTTTGTTACATGTCTCTCTATTTATCTGAATCCCCCCTGCTGGTAGCTAACCCTCCTTCTGCTTCACAGAGTCTCAGCTCCCTATTGGCTGAGGGTTATGACGCTGCTGTTACCACGCAGACTACAACCGGGGAAACAACTACAATGTTAACCAATAGCTTCCTGAATATAACATTACTATTACTGCTATATCTAAGTCTACACAATACTATTTACACTACTTTCCTAGATAGGGATATCTACAGCTTTGCACATCCTACATCTCCCCCGCTCTTTAACTGGAATACATCCTCGGATTCCCAACTTTCAAACGCACACATCCACACACATTATGTAGTGCAAGTAAACCTATTTATAAATGTGCAATAAACTGCATATACTGGTGGGGCAAGGTTCAGCGTCCTTAGTTTCAACACAAGAGTCCTTGGACCCCAAAACATTTCCAAACATAACCCCATGTTGTGGTGAATCAAATTAGGGCAAGGTTTCAGCGTCCTTCTGAGCACAGTCCTTGGCCCTGCAAGCATAAAGGTGAATCCTCCCTCCCCCAGGGAATGGTGCAAGAGCAACGGGCACCCATGCAGCTTACGGTTTGTGTAGCGGCTCCTGCCGTTCTCCCAACAGCCGCACCGGCTCTGGCTGCTCTGGGCCCCGCGGTCCCACTGAGCTCTCCAGGACCCTCATCAGCAGCTCATGGGCCTCTTGGATAAAGGCGTGTCCGCGCCCGACTCGGGGTACCTCTCTGTCCTGTGGGGAAGGGGGTCGCTGCTGCCGATCCGGCCACGACCGTCACCACCGGGATCGTCACAATGGATACAGGCGCAGTGACGTTGATGTTGGGCTCCGGTCCTGGAGACCGCTTCCGGATGGTTCCTCTACCGCGCCCCCGTCCTCGCGCTGGTATAGACGGCTCCTCCGGCACCGGAGCTTCCACCGGGACATACTCCTGCTCCTCCTCGTCCCAGTTCTCTGTGGGCACATACGGTTCGGGGGGAAGGCGTTCCACCCCGGCAGCCCAAGGGCCCTTAGGACCCGGCACTTTGCGGAAGCTCACCCGCTCTCCACGATACAAACTGTGCAACCTCTCAGGCTCGAAGATCCGCTTGACGGCTCTCCTGTTTACAAACACGACGTCGTGGGTCCCATCCTCCAAGATGGACCCAGTGTCCGCACGCCGGTCAAATTCTATGACCTCTCCGGTGGTCCTCTTCTCGGCCACCCACGCACCAGCCCCTCCTCGGCAGTTAATGAATTGGTAGGCCTGGTCCTCCAGTTCCTTCTTGCGCTCCCAGGTTATCCGGTATGGGCGCTTTCTCTGTTGGTCAGGTTCAGCGGCGGCATTGGCTGCAGCTCTGTTCTCGGCTCCCTCAGCCTCCGGTTGTCAGTCGGGGCGAGCCTGTTTGGCCACCTGGTCAGGCCCCTCTGGTTGCTGCTCAGCCATAACAAGATACATTACATGCAGTTGCCTCCGCAGACTCAGCTTCTCTGTACATTCCACGTGTTTCTCCAGCACCTCCCTCTCTTCCGGTGCTTTCCTTAACTTTATAGCGCCTCCCAGGGGCGGAGCTACCCCACTTTTCGCGCGCTTGGCTCTCTGCTCCGACTGGCTGTTCTTCGGCGGGAAACTCTTGGCGCCCTTTTTGCTGGCCACGCCCCTCTTCTTCCTCGCCATGCCAGTCTGCCATTTTCCTACACCCAGCACTGGCCCCCTCACAATCCGGCCATCCCGTACTGGTGTCTTCAGGCACATTCTGCAGGTTACTCACTGCATCGTCGCTGTCTCACAGTCCCTCTGCTCGGCCTGGAAATCCACAAACAGTCTCTGTACACAACGCCGTACAAACTCCAGTCCCACAGTTCCTAGACTTCAGCAGCACGCCTGCGGGTGGGGAGACTCCCTCTCCCACCACGCGTGTCTGTGTGTCTTCGTCCTCTCAGTACCGCAATCCTGCCGACTACGCCAAATGTAAGAACGTGGGAGCAGTGCAGCCTGCACTCCCTACTGAAGAATGGGTATGGTTGGCCACTCTTGCAGATAAGAAAGCGAGTGGTATGGTTGGCACTCCTTCTGGTTCTTTTCAATTGCTGGGGAGAAACGATGTGGGACTCTGGTGATGAAGTGTACCGCCGTATAAATGAGGCAGACAAGACAACGACTAACCGGGAGAACTGTGGCTTTACTTTCCTTTGCTTTCTCCAGCAACGACACCTTAAACACAATCCAGCCGTCCACATTGAGTCTCAGCCAGCTCCAGTAGCACGCACTCATCCAGCAGTTCCAGAGGGAGCTCTCTCTAGCTCTACCTCACCGCTCTACCCTGACTGTCTTCCAGTGGCTTCTCCACTCAGCTCAGGGGGGGCTACCTCGCACTTTGCTGCATCAATGGCCTCTCTTGCCCTTTACTCACATATGCTCCCAGCTGGAGGCGAAGCTCTGCCCACAGCTCCTGCCCGGCTTCTTTTGCTGTCAAAACGATTATCTATTTACAAGTCCAGTATTCCTAAGGCTTCCTCCTCGCCTTCCATTCGAATCTGCCTCCTCTCATTTCCAGCCGGAATGATGAGTGATACTTCCTGCCCACAATCCTGTGGCAGAACCTGCAACAGACTTATTTTGGCAGAACCCAGATTTTGCTACATGTCTCTCTATTTATCTGAATCCCCCTGCTGGCAGCTAACCCCCCTTCTGCTTCACAGAGTCTCAGCTCCCTATTGGCTGAGGGTTATGACGCTGCTGTTACCAGGCAGACTACAACTGGGGAACGAACTTCAATGTTAACCTATAGCTTGCTGAATATAACATTACTACGGTATTACTGCTGCACCTAAGTCTACACAATACTATTTACACTACTTTCCTAAATAGGGATATCTACAGCTTTGCACATCCTACAGATGGACGGCTATAAACAATCAAGCTGCATAAGTGCATTATAATGTGGCAGATGTCATCTGCAGTTGCATGCAACAACACAACAGTAAATCTCCAAGCACATGACCTAAGGCAATGCCGACTTACTGGCCAAGCCAACCCCCCACTCACCTCCCACTACTTCCCAACCCCTAATATTCACCCTCAATAAAAACGCTACACCGAGGTTGGATTGAATGGCAACAGAAGCCATTTTATTAACATAAAATACAAAAATAGAAAACAGGTAGAAATAACTTTTTGTGCAAAATTATGCAACCATACCAACCAAACACTGACCCAAACACCAACCATACCAACAATTGGGGCTGTGGTCCTTGGATTCACCCAAATAGTCTGGTGCCACCACTTTCCTTGTGATTACCCTCAGCCGTCACCACCAGCTTGAGGGCACCAACACCCATCCCTGACAGCCCACCTGGCTGTCAGGGACCCCATCATGAAAGAGCCCCATTATCGGCAGACCAACAACATGTTCCACCATGTGATTGGAGAGCCATAACCGGTTAAGACTCCCCCCACCATTTCCACTAGCTCCAAGGACCCCAGTCACCCACGGTCACGACCAACTACTGGACCTAATAACCAAACCTCACATACCCACCAATCCTGTCATTCAACACACAGGGAGGGAGGAAGGGTGTTAACTTCTCTGCCTCAGCGTGACTGTTTCTTGCATATGTGCCGAGGGCTCCCAGTAGGTGAGTCTCCCTTCACTGTAGAGCTGTGACATCATCATTGTGTGTGAACAGGAGAACGGAGAGGACATCAGCTTTGCAGACCTCCTGTTCTGCTTCTCATGTCTGCAGAGCTCTCAGCTGCCTCCCAGGCTTCAGAAAGCTCCTTGTAACCAGTTATACACACAGCCTGAACTGATGAAACATATGTGAGAAATGCAAACTGCCATCCCTCCTCCTCCACCTCTGTTATCATGCAGGAGGTAGACTGTATAAGGCTGTTATATGAGGCGAGCACAGGGTATGACTGTGTTATATGAGGCATTATGGGAAAGGGGCTGAGAAGCCCAAAGCACCCTCTGTTGGATGTAACAAATCCTCAATTTGCTTTTGAACCCACCAGGTCTTAGAAAAAGCAAAAGGATTTTAGCCAAGCCAGTATCTCTCATCTGCAGACAACGCTGTTTCGGGATTTTTGTCCCTCATCAGTGCAGAGCAGGCGATACTGGCTAGCTGTGTGGGAGGCATTGAGTGGCTCAGAAAGGGGAACATCTCTCCTTGAGGAGTGCACCGAATGAACTGCGTGTAGAGATTTGTTTTTCCTTGGCTAAAATCCTTTTTGCTTTTTCTAGACCTGGTGGGTCAAAAGCAAATTGAGAATTTGTTATATCCAACAGAGGGCACTTTGGGCTTCTAAGTCCCTTTTCCATAATGAGAGATACTGGCTTGGCTAAAATCCTTTTTGCTTTCTCAAGATCTGGGGGGTCAAGGAGAGATGTTCCCCTTTCTGAGCCACTCAATGCCTCCCACACAGCTAGCCAGTATCGCTCTGCTCTGCACTGATGAGGGACAAAAATCTCAAAACAGCGTTGTATGCAGATGAGAGATACTGGCTTGGCTAAAATCCTTTTTACTTTCTCAAGACCTGGTGGGTCCAAAGAAAATTGAGGATTTGTTATATCCAACAGAGGGTGCTTTGGGCTTCTCAGCCCCTTTCCAATAATGCCTTGTGATATGCAGCTGCTTAGTAGAGTGCGAAAAGGCAAAGCAAATCTCTACACGCCGTTCATTCGGTGCTTTCCTCAAGGAGAGCTGTTCCCCTTTCTGAGCCACTCATTGCCTCCCACCAAGCCAGCCAGTATCGCTGTGCTCTGCACTGATGAGGGACAAAAATCCCGAAACAGCGTTGTATGCAGATGAGAGATATTGGCTTGGCTAAAATCCTTTTTGCTTTCTCAAGACCTGGTGGGTCAAAAGCAAATTGAAGATTTGTTACATCCAACAGAGGGTGCTTTGGGCTTCTCATCCCCTTTCCAATAATGCCTCGTGATATGCAGCTGCTTAGTAGATTGCGAAAAGGCAAAACAAATCTCTACACGCCGTTCATTCAGTGCTATCCTCAAGGAGAGATGTTCCCCTTTCTGTGTTATATGAGGGGAGAGTTAATATATCATCTAGATGGTCAGTAATTGTCCAGATCGTTCACCTTAGAGCTGGGAGATGAGTATAGAGCCAGCAGCCCTCTTAGGCAGTTAGTTTCACTTTTGATTTACACAGCTCAGAGGGGAGTAAACACAGAGAGTGCAGGCAGCCAATCACAGCACATGGGGTGTTTCCCGTCCAGGGGTGTGTCCAAACAGGCTGAATAAAATGGCAGACAGCCAATCACAGAAAATGGGGGAGTGTCACAACCAGCAGCTGCAGAAATAACTATAGATGCACAGAAAAGCTTATATCTGCTCTACTAAGTGACTTAGGTAAAGCAAACCAATTACAAAAGTGCTTATTTTTAGTGTCCCCATCATTAGAGATATGATTTTTGTAGCAAGAAAACCCCTTTAACTATCAAGTAAAAAAGGCAAACATTTTGAGAGTAACAGTGTGAGAAAGTGTTATAGCATTGTAACCCATATGTACTAAAGAAAATGAAAATTTGATAGGCCAGTTTATCTAGACTTTCAGTCAAAGATGCTTTCTGCACTTTCCCACATTCATCAGTATACATTTCTGCTATTTTCACTACCTACCAACATTTGTGTTCTTTAGTCATCCAATGACCTACATTAACGACCTTTTATCCACCCTTATTAAAAGCTCACACTCCTTTTTGCCCCATTCTGTAAAATTTACTGGTCCAGACTAACTTACTCCTAACATTTCCAGCTTTAAGTGTGCTTTAAAAACGAAGGTCGACATGTCAAAAAAAAGTCGCCTCCACGCTAGTTTTAAGACGCAATAAATGAGTTTATAGTGCACCCGAATGAAAGATCCTGTCAAAAATCTGGAGTCTGATATACCTTGCATAGTATAATTGATGTGCCTAATCTAGGCACATACAACATCCTTGTTAACATATTTGATGCACCTACTTTAGGCGCATTCAAATATGTTATGCCTGGCGTATAATGCACCTAGTTTTGGTATACTACAGTTCATTTACAGTGCCTTGCGAAAGTATTCGACCCCGTTGAACTTTTCAAACTTTTGCCACATTTCAGGCTTCAAACATTAAGATATAAAATTAAATTTTTTTGTGAAGAATCAACAACAATTGGGACACAAGTGGATCGAAATTTATTGGATATATTAAACTTTTGTAAAAAAAAAAAAACAACCCAAAAACTGAAAAGTGGGGCGTGCAAAATTATTCGTCCCCTTTACTTTCAGTGCAGCAAACTCACTCCAGAAGTTCACTGAGGATCCCTGAATGATCCAATGTTGTCCTAAATGACTGATGATGAGAAATACCCATCCACTGTGTTTATCAAATCTCCATATAAATGCACCTGCTCTGTGATAGCCTCGGTTCTGTTTAAAGCGCAGAGAGCATCATAAAGACCAATGAACCACCAGGCAGGTCCTTGATACTGTGTGGAGAAGTTTTAAAGCTGGATTTGGATACAAAAAGATTTCCCAAACTTTAAACATCCCAAGAAAGCATTTGTACAAGCGATCATATTGAAATGGAAGGAGTATCAGACCACTGCAAATCTACCAAGACCCCGCCGTCCTCTATACTTTCATCTCAAATAAGGAGAAGCCTGATCAGAGATGCAGCCAAGAGGCCCATGATCACTCTGGATGAACTGCTTAGATCAGGCATCCTCAAACTGCGGCCCTCCAGCTGTTGGAAAACTACAACTCCCATCATTCCCACTGTTATAGATTTCATAAATGCACGATGGGAGTTGTAGTTTCCCAACAGCTGGAGGGCCACAGTTTGAGGATGCCTGGCTTAGATCTACAGCTTAGGTGGGAGAGTCTGTCCATAGGACAACAATCAGTCATCCACTGCACAAATCTGGCCTTTATGGAAGAGTGACAAGAAAAAAAAGCCATTTCTCAAATATATCCATAAAAAGTATTGTTAAAAGATTGCCACAAGCCACCTGGGAGACACACCAAACATATGGAAGAAGGTGCCTTGGTCAGATGAAACCAAAATCGAACTTTTTGGCCACAGTGCAAAACTATATGTTTGGCGTAAAAGCAACACAGCTCATCACCCTGAACACACCACCCCACTGTCAAACATGGTGGTGGCAGCATCATGGTGGATGGTAAAAATTGATGGGAAGATGGATGGAGCAAAATACAGGACCATTCTGGAAGAAAACCTGTTGTCTGCAAAAGACCTGAAACTGGGACGGAATTTACTTCCAAAAAGACAATGTTTCCCAAAAAAAGCAAAATTGAATGGAATTTTCACAAAAAACTAAGGTGTTAAATGGAATCAAAGCAGACCTAATCCAATCGAGAATCTGGGGAAAAGCTGAAAAACTGCTGTTCACAAAGTTTCCACCCCAACCCTCCTAGTCAGCTTTTTTTAAAAGAAGAATGGGCAAAAATTTTGTTTTCTCGTTGCAAAACGATAGAGAATATCCCAAGCGACTTGCGTGAAATCACAGAAAAGGTGGCGCTACAGTATTAATTAAGGGGGCCCCAAATAATTTTGTCCCCCATTTTCAGTTTGTTTTTTACAAAAGTTTAAAACACCCAAATAAATTTTCGTTCCATTCCCAATTGTGCCCCTTGTGATTCTTCACAAAAAAAAAAAATTTTGATCTTTGTTTGAAGGCTGAAATGTGGCAAAAGTTTTTAAAAGTTCAAGGGGGCTGAAACTTTGGAAAGGGACTTTAAAAAAGAAATTTGGGGGGGAACAGTTTTTTTGGAAAAATACCAAAAAAAAGGGCAGCCCAAAGGGATAGTCGCCCCTAAAATTCTTTAAAAAGCCAACATTACGTACTATGGGGCTATAGCTTTTACATAGCCTGACTGTTTACATATTCACTTTATTTCTATGAGCTACTCTTTTTACATCACCCTAAACATAATACATTAATAAATTCATAATTTGATTTTAAATAAACGACCGACATTCAAATTATTTAGAGCTACCCCCCTTACTCATACTAAAGGGTATGTCTCCACTGCCCACAAAAAAATCTTTTTATAGCTTTTTTCGTTTTTTAAAACGCGAAAAACGATGAAAAGAGGTCCCATTAAATTTTTTTATAAAAATGTTCTGTTTCTGCACCCGAACTTTTTTTTTTCTGCTTGTTTTTTTTTTTTGCTGGGCGTTTTTTTGAAACATGGCAAAAAAAAAAGGCAGGCAGAAAATAATATGGAAACTATGTAAAGCACTGACGTTTTTTGGCGCATTTTTGGGAGAAATCCATAGCATTTTAAAAGCTTTGCATTTCTGCAAAAAAAACATGTAAAAAACTCAAAACGCATAAAAAAGACTTTTTTTTTTTAAGCCCCTGGACAAAAACTAGTTTTATGAACGATTTTGGATTTGGTTTCATATTTTTTTTCCCAAAGCTGTGTAGATCAGCCCATATACATTTTGTTTTTTTTTTGCATACTGGGTGTGACGGGTTTTAAGCAGTTTAATTTTACCCCCCCTAAAGGAAAACATTTTTAAAATAATCAAAAAATAATATAAACATGGCTCGGTTCACCAAAAAGGGTGGGCCTTTTGGTTTGAGTTGACCTCTTTTTATAGACATATGAAGGGTTCCCCTCGAAAGTCAAGCCCCTTTAATATCTTTCCCTTTGTAAAAAACCCGGAAAAATATCCTGATTCCATTGACTAAACAGTACAGGATAACCAACCGGATTCTAGTGGGAGACATCTGCCAGTGTTCTTCTTTCTGGGCTCTTTCTTTCTGTTTTCCCTACCATGCATATTCCAGTTACTTATATATGGGAATATACGTTTTTATAAATTTTTATAAAATTTTAATTAATAATTATAATATAAAATATATAATTATTTTGTAAGAGGACAGAAGGGTTTGGGGGACCCGAGATATGTGTCACCAAGGACCCGGCATTGGTGAGGTGAAAAACCGAAAATTTCAGGTGTCAGCAGGGGGAGGTTTTCGAAAAAATTTTTTTTTTTTTGTAAAACTTTCAGAAATATTGGGTCTGGTTTTCACAGGGAGTCATAGAGTTTGGGGGGTGTTGCTCCCCATCTTCAGGGGCCAGGCCGAGTTTGGTTTGATATAAGCCTGGAGATCAGGGGGGTAGAGGTGATTGTTGTCTGTGAGGGTGGAGGTGCGGGTAGCGAAAGACCCCCAAAAAAGCCTACACCTGGTCGATTGGGACAAGGAACTGGGAGGCCTGAAACCGGACACAGGACGAAGTGTCCCCCCCGGGCTGTGTAAACCCGTTTTTTTTCTCTGCATTTTGGTGAAGTTAAGCCCCCGTTTATGTTTGTTTTTCTAAGGCAAATAAAGCCGAATTTAAAAGAGCTAAAAAAACTTGGGCCTTTTGTTTTCCCACCCCCGATGTCCCCCACAATATATAAATGTATATTATATATTAAAAATAACGTTTTTTTTTTTAAAAATGACCTTTTTGTGTGCGTTGATGATTTTCGTTCTTTTATTATAACAAGGACACTTCCTTTGTTCAAATAATTTTTGGCAAGAAAAAGAGTG
>JAODAL010059161.1:0-21659 GCA_025379985.1 Phyllomedusa bahiana
TAAAAAGGGTTTGTGGGGTGAATTTTTCATTGGGGGGAGAGCTGCCTTATTTGACTAGGGCTCCAGAATACCTTGTCCCAATCCTGCTTGGGAAGTATAAAGTTCAGGTTGATGATGACTTGATTATTTAGGTTCAGATCAATGTCAAATTTGACCCGGATCTAAGCAATTTGATTTGGGTAGGTCCGAATTGAATTTTGGTAACAATCACCAAGGAATCGATTCTAATCCTAGGATTAGAGTTTTGGTTTTATGGACTCTAAGGGGTTAATTTACCTTTTAGTGTCACTTCTTGCTCTTCGTCATTTCAGGCCATTTGAAGCTTGCATCACTTTCAATGTGATGTCTGATGTCACTTCCTGTTTCCTTACTTTACCGCTATGTTTTGGGAGCCGGAAGTGATGTCAAACCAAACACGGCCAAGTTAGAACAACACTGTTCCGAACTGTGCAAGAGCTACAGACCAAGTTTAATAGACCAACTTTGGAACCATGAAGGACTGGTGAAACTTCTCTTTCTCATAACTTCCACCCACATAATACTGCCATACCACCTTAAAGCACCCAAATAACATACACAATATTAAAAAGGACTCTTCCAGCTAAACCACACTCTACAGTTTTCTTACTGTAATAATTGTAATTTGCTGCTGTGGTTCCATATCCTCAGACATGCCCAAATACATAGGGGCTTTGGACAGTGCCCTGTTGGCCTCTCCCTAGAAGCTACCCCATAGAGGTCTATTTATTTTTTTTGCATGATGGGAATAAAAATGACCCAGGAACACTTAAGATTAAAGGGGTTTTGCAACGATCTAATGTTGACGTGGGATCCTCCAAAATGGGTATTAAATCACTTTTCTAAATATATGTCATTAAAAAAGTGAAGCCTGTGAGATCTACAGCCTGACTAAGATGCCCTTAGTTTCCTGAGAGTTTACATTAGACACAAGCAGGAGCTGATCTGGACGCGCTTGCGTTGTTTGCACTTCTTATCTGATGGTAGGGAACATGAACGAGCTTTGAAGGGACTGGGTAGAAAGATCCTGTATCTTTTGTATAGAGAATCCACTGGTTGTAATGTAATTATCTGAGTAAACATCCAGTAGCTCCCTGCTCCCTGCTCTGCCCCACTCCCTCTCTCTCTCTGCAGCCTTTTGTGAAGGAATGAAAGAAGGCTGCTTGCTGAGCTTATCTTCTCTCCTGAGCAAATAAGAGGGAGAAATAAAATGCATATAGCTTTTGCACAATACAGTTTCTACCCCTGTGGATTTGCAAAACAATGTTTGCTCAACTACAGAGACTGACTGAGTATCAGGAACGTGCATGGGAGGTAGAGTGATGACATCACAGAGGAGGTACTTGTTTTTTTAAACACAAAAACAACAACGCCCCTTTTTCAAGCCTCAAGAGAGGAGTATCAGCCTGTTAGGTGAGGAACTTACTTCTTGGCAAAAACCCCTTTAAAGAAAAAACCCCCAGAAATAGAGCATGAATCCTGGAGGCACATTTATGGTTGGATCCTAGATGGTAGCCAATGAGGTATGGTGGTCTTCCTATCATTAGATACTTAGATCAGGATAGGTACCTGTCACGGACGGCGCCACAGCCCGTGGGGCAGGCTGCGGGCGCATCCTTCCTTCTGCCCACTCTCCTGCGCTGGAAACGAGTTGGTCCGCATTCCGTGTGTCCGGCCATGGGTGCACTCGTCCCCTGATGCTCAGCTACTCACCTGACCGCGCTCCTGTCTCGCTGCATCCTAGAGCCGGCCGTTGCGCGACTCCGCTCCCTAGGGCGCGCGCGCGCCGGCTTCTTCAAATTTAAAGGGCCAGCGCGCTGGTAATTGGCTATTGCCGGCCGCTGATCCTATATAAGGGCTCCTCCTCCGGCAGCTCACTGCCGGATCTTTAGTGCCTTATCAGCCTATCGAGAAATCGTTACTTGCATCGTCCGTGACTTCCGTGTACCGAACCGTCTTGCTACTGTCCTTCGACCATGAACCTCTGCTGCCTGCCCTGACCTTACCGCCTGGCCCGACTACGCCTCAGCCTAACAATTCTGTACCACGCTAACCCTTGGCTGCCACCACAAGCAAGTCACGCCAGTGGAAGCAGCCTGGCAGATTCCCACCACAGCAAGTCCATCCCACTTTGCGGCGGGCTCTGGTGAAAACCAGGTTCTATTTAGACTCCGCTCCTTGGCGTGGCCTATGCCATCGCTTGAGGTGGTCCAGTGGATCCACTACCACTGCCCGTGACAGTAAGATCCAGCCATGGATCCCACCAAGGTGCCATTGCCCAGTGTGGCAGATCTTACAAGCATTGTCAGCCAGCAGTCACAGCAACTGGCACAACAGGCGCAACAGTTGGATCATTTGACCGCTATAATGCAGCAACTCATCGCCGGCCAGCAGCAGCCTCCACCTCCTCCCGTGGTTGCTCCCACTCCGATGGCTGCACTGGCCCCATTGGGCCCTAAGCTCTGTTTGTCGCTGCCCGCCAAGTTCGACGGAGACCCCGAGCTCTGCAGGGGGTTCCTCACCCAGTGCACTATGCATGTTGAGCTGATGGCCGACCAATTCCCGTCCGAAAGTTCTAAGGTGGCGGTTGTGGTTAGCCTGCTTTCTGGGAAGGCCTTGCCATGGACCACACCTCTTTGGGACAGGAGCAATCCGGTGACGACAGATCAACAGGAATTCCATGGCATGTTTGAGGAACCAGCGCGAGCATACTCCGAACGGGCCTTCTAAACCTACGCCAGGGGGATTCTTCGGTGGGTTCCGCACCTTAGCCTCAGAGTTCACCAGGAATGAAGCCGCCCTGTGTGCCCCCTTTACAAGGGGCCTCTCCAGAAGGGTTAAGGATGCATTGGCTGTGAGAGAAATCCCGTCGTCCCTCAGCGAATTAATCCAGTGGACAACCCGCATTGACGTGCGTTTTTCTGAAAGGCAAGAAGAGCTTCGTCAAGAACGAGAGATGGCCCGATCACGCCATTTTCCACGCCTTGCTCCTGTGTTCCAGAGGCCTCCTAGGCAACCGACCACGATCCCCAGTGAGGAACCTATGCAGGTCGACCGGGTTCAACTCACGGAGCAAGAATAGGCCCAACGTCGACTGGAGAACCTGTTCCTATACTGTGGCAGCCCAGAGCATTTCCGGAGGAATTGTCCCCAATGTCCCAAATGTCCAGGAAACTCCTGCACCTAGGTTCCATGGGAGAGGCGTCCCTAGATGCAAAGTCCTCCTCTCCACGCCTGACGATGCCGGGTTGGGTCGTGACTGATGCTGGACTCACGTTCCAGGTCCCAGCCTTTCTGGACTCCGGCTCTGCTGGAAACTTTATCCACCACTCCCTAGTGCAGTATCGCTTCCTGGTGTTCCGTCTGGAAAAGCCGTTGGTGATCTCCTCGGAAAGTGGAGAGCTCCTAAGGGACACTATACAGTTCGCCACCCAGCCGTTGGCCCTCCATGTGGGGGTTCTGAATAAAGAGAAGATCACCTTCTACGTGTTGCCACGTTCCTCTTCAGCGATCCTGCTGGGGCTTCCTTGGCTACGGCTTCACTTTCCAACACTTGACTGGGCGTCCAGGGAAGTAACTCGCTGGGGTCCTAACTGCCTGAGCCGTTGTCTGGTGGCACCTCGTCCGGTGCTTCCCTGCTCTCGTTCTGCGGCCCGCGAGCCTTTGCCCAGCCTACCTGCCGAATATCAGGAGTTTGCCGATGTCTTCTCGGAGGAGCAAGCAGAGACCCTTCCTCCTCACCGCCCATACGACTGCCCGATTGACTTGCTGCCGGGTACCAGTCCTCCCCAGGGAAGGGTCTATCCCTTGTCCGTACCCAAGCCCCAAGCCATGTCGGAGTACATACGGGAAAATCTCCAGAAGGGCTTTGTACACAAATCCACCTCTCCCACAGGTGCGGGATTCTTTTTCGTGGAAAAGAAGGATGGCTCGTTGCGGCCCTGTATTGACTACCGAGGTCTTAATAAGATCACGGTAAAAACTCGATACCCTCGACCCTTGATCACGGAACTCATTGATCGCTTATGTGGCGCGAAGATTTTCTCAAATTGGATTTGAGGGGGGCCTACAATCTTGTTCGTATCAGTAAAGGAGATGAATGGAAGACGGCCTTTAACACAAGAGATGGGCATTTCGAGTACCTGGTCATGCCTTTTGGTCTGTGTAACGCTCCAGCCGTCTTCCAGGAGTTCGTGAATGACATTTTCAGGGATCTCCTTTATACCTGTGTCGTGGTTTACTTGGACGACATCTTGGTGTACTCACCCAATCTAGAGACTCACCGCGTCCACGTTCGCCAGGTACTGAGGCGCCTTCGAGCTAACCGCCTATACGCCAAGCTGGGGAAGTGTTTCTTTCACCAAACTAGCCTTCCATTTCTGGGCTACATCATCTCTGACTGAAGCTTGCGGACGGACCCAGCGAAGTTGTCTGCCGTTTTTCAATGGCCTCGCCCAGTTGGCCTTTGGGTCATACGTTTTCTATGTTTTTGCAATTACTATCGGCAGTTCATCCCGCACTTCTTCACGCTGGTGGCTTCTATTGTGGCCCTCATAAAGAAGAACGCTAACCTGTGAAGCTGGCCACCTGAGGCCGAGGAAGCGTTCGCGCAATTGAAAGCCGCTTTTGCCTCTGCGTCTATCCTGTCGCGGCCGGACCCCGTGAAGCCCTTCTTGCTTTTAGTGGACGCCTTGTCTGTTTGGGTTGGAGTGGTTCTCATGCAAAAGGGGCCCACGGGCAAGACGGTCATTTGTGGCTTCTTCTACAAGACGTTCTCGCCGGCAGAAAGGAAATATACTATCGGAGACCGGGAGTTATTGGCCATTAAACTGGCACTGGAGGAACGGAGTTATCTGCTGGAAGGTGCTCGGCATCCTATCAGTATCTATTCTGACCATAAGAACCTCCAGTATCTCCAGACGGTCCAGCGACTCAATCCGCGTCAAGCCAGGTGGTCTCTCTTCTTTTCCCGGTTTAATTTCCAGATCCACTTTCGTCCCGCGGAAAAGAATGTTAAGGCTGATTCCCTGTTTTGCGCCTCCGAAGTGGTCGGGGAAGAAGTGGCCCCGGAGCACATCATACCCCCGGAGCGCCTTGTCTCCGCAGCTCCAGTTGTTCCACCATGGAAAACATACGTGGGCCCCGCGCTCCGAAGGAGAATCTCGAAGTGGGGACATTGCTCATTGGTGGCCGGACATCCTGGTGCTCGTAAGACTTTTCTCCTTATCTCTCGGTTCTATTGGTGGCCAGACCTCACTAAGGATATCAGGGAATTCAGTGAGTTCTGTATCACCTGTGCCCGTAACAAGACGCCTCGTCACAAATTGGCTGGACTCCTGCTTCCCCTGCCCATTCCTACCAGTTCCTGGTCGCACGTGGCGATGGATTTTATTATCGATCTTCCCCCCCTCATCTGGTAACACCGTTATCTGGGTGGTCACAGATCAGTTTTCGAAAATGGTGCATTTCGTTCCATTGCCAGGCTTACCCTTTGCCCCTCACCTGGCCAACCTGTTTTTTCACCACATTTTTCAATTGCACGGGTTTCCCCTGCAAATTGTCTCGGATCGAGGGGTCCAGTTTGTTTCTAAATTCTGGCGGCCTCTTTGTTCCCAACTGCAGGTGAAGCTCGATTTTTTCCTCGGATTACCATCCCCAGATGAATGGTCAGGTAGAGAGAGTCAACCAGATCTTGGGGAATTACTTGCGCCACTTTGTCTTGGCTCGTCAGGGTGACTGGTCCAACTTGCTTCCGTGGGCGGAATTTTCCTAAAATTCCCTAGATTATGAATCCGCAGGTGCCTCTCCCTTTTACATTGTGTACAGCCTGTACACCCGCCCACCTCTCCCACTAGCATCCCTGTCTGAGGTCCCGGCAGCGGATGCGTTGGTCCAAGACATGAAGGCCATCTGGGCCCTGACTCACCAGTCTCTGCTTTGAGCTTCGGCACGCACGAAGTCTCAGGGCAGATAAGAGAAGGAGTTCCCCCCCAGTTTTTTCCCCGGGTGACAAGGTGTGGTTATCGGCCAAATATGTCCGCCTCAAGATTCCGAGTTACAAACTGGGACCCCGCTACGTTGGTCCACTTGAAGTGCTTAAACGCATAAACCCAGTGGCCTATAAACTCCGGCTCCCGCCTTCCATGCGCATCCCGAACTCTTTCCATGTCTCTTTACTCAAACCTCTGGTCCTGAATCGTTTTTCTCAGAAGGCAGTCCCTCCATCTCCTGAAGCTGATGCCACTAACGTTTTTCTGGTAAAGGGGATCCTGGATATGAAGGTGACTAGAGGGAAATGGCATTTCCTCATTGATTGGAAGGGGTTTGGGCCCGAGGAAAGGTCATGAGAGCCGGAGGATAACATTCTGGACTATGAGCTAATACGGAGGTTCCTCCGGGCTAGAGAGAAGGGGTGGCCAAAGGGGGGGGTACTGTCACGGACGGCGCCGCAGCCCGGGGGGCAGGCTGAGGGCACATCCGTCCTTCTGTTCACTCTCCTGTGCTGTGATCGAGTGGCTCCGCGGTCCGTGTGTCGGGCCGTGGGCGCACTCGTCCCCCGGAGCTCAGCTACTCACCTGACCGCGCTCCTGCCTCCTCGCATCCTAGTGCGGGCCGGTGCGCGTGTCCCAGCTCCCTAGGGCGCGCGGCCGGCTTCTTCAAATTTAAAGGGCCAGCGCGCCGGTAATTGGCTATTGCCAGCCACTGACCCTATATAAGGGCTCCTCTGGCAGCTCACTGCCGGATCTTTAGTGCCTTATCAGCCTATCGAGAAAGCGTTCCTTGCCTCATCCGTGATTTCCGTGTACCATACCGTCTTGCTACTGTCCTTCGACCACGAAACTCTGCTGTCTGCCCTTACCTTACCGCCTAGCCCCGACTACGCCTTAGCCTAACGATTCTGTACCATGCTCACCCTTCGCTGCCACCGCAAGCAAATCACGCCAGTGGAAGCGATCTGGTAGATCCCGCTTTGCGGCGGGCTCTGATGAAAACCGGGTTCTACTTAGACTCCGCTCCCTGACATGGCTTACGCCATCGCTTGCGGTGGTCCAGTGGATCCACTACCACTGCCCGTGACAGTACCATTCCCTGCCCAACAAATGAGCACCACAGTGCAAGGAATTGGGAATCTCAAATACAAAAATGATGGCAACAACTTGCTGTGGAGACACATTAGCAGAATTTCATCGGAAAGGTGTTGTCATGTATGATCCCAGATCAGTGCCCAGAGGCATAAGAGCTTGACGCAATCACATGTACAAGTTGTCTTTACCCGGCACAAGTCAACCCGGTTGGAAACCCCCAGTAAGAATCCCCTATTCCCCGTTTGTCTGTGATAGTAACCAGGAGATGTTTAGGAACACAAATTGTGTCCACCATAAGTTACCTTCAGTGAGTCACCAATACAATATTTAGTGATGAAATAAGGAAGATGAATTTTCACTTCTGCTAATAAGGGCAAGGATTGCCTGTAAGTATGAGTAATACGACAAGACCACTGCTCCAGTGACTGCTACTGAATGACTGTAACATTAGCCAATGCAGTTCATTATTGTAGTAAGAAGTTACATATTCAATCAGAAGATTAGCTATTCCCATGTGGACACTGGTGCATGAAAGGTCCCTAAAGGTCTTTAGATTACATGTGAGCTGAGAAGCTTGCTGCCTATGAATGTAGGCGTATGAAAGTGAGTCTTCTTATACCTTGAAACGCGTGGGAAATGCCAGCTTACACATCATTTAAACAGTGTTGTACCACCATAGACTTTGATGGCTTATCAATAGGATATACCATTAAAGACTAATAGGTGTGGGTTTCCATTTCAGGGACCCCCACCTATCTTGGGAACAGGCCCCCTAAAGTTCCAACTCAGAATGGAGAGACGGTCATATTTGCACACAATTCTCCATTTTATTCTATAGAAGTTTCAAGTAAAGCTAAACTCACCGCTCATCTGTACTTAGAAGTCACATAGAACAGAATGGAGAGTTGTGCACAAGCGCGACCGGATCTCTACTCTGAGCCAAAACTTTTGGGGGCCTGTTCCCGAAATAAGAATTGGGATCTCAGAGGTGGAACCCACTCCTATCACACTTTGATGGCATATCCTATCAATATATACCATCAAAGTCTATGGTGGAACACTCTTTTAATGAATATATATTTACCCAGAGTCTGTACAAATTTTGAAGTGCAAGTCAAGAAGAGAAAAAAAACTCATTAAAATTGTCTAGTGACAAGGTCATTATTTTCTGAGCATTTTTCAAGTACATCAAAGCCCATCGTGAAATATATATATAGTATTTGAGAATAAAGTTTGTCGAGATCTGTCCACACAAGCATATTCTAAGACTAGTCTGGAATTGGCACGCAAAAAAAATAGCTACAGATCTATCAAAAACTAATAGGGACAAAAAGAAGGATGTCAAAATCACAGGCATTACTTTCTCTACAACTTATAGCCTGCAGTTTGGGGGTTGTATCATTACGAAAAATGGTCTTCAGAATAAGGGGACAGTGAAAACAAGCAACTTTGAATTGGATGTCATGACTGTCTCCCTTATCTTCGTTTTCTGTAAACACTGTTCCCCAGTGCCGGTCGGATTCCTCCTCCTTTCATTTCATTGGCTGACGGCTCTACTAATTTACAATCTGTCTGGCCCTCGGTTACATTCTGTCTGGCCCCCGGTCCTATTCACGAAAACGTACATTCCTGTCTCTCTCACTCAGAATAAGGGGCCGGCAACATTTCATTTTGCACAGCCAGCAGCTCCACAGCAGCATTTCACTCTGCACAGCCAGCAGCTCCACAGTAACACTGCAGCTGCTTCTACAATCAGAAAACAGCAGAATTGTGCCTCGGTGCCTAATGCTCCTGCGTGTAAACATACAAAGGAGACAGATCTGTGCTGCTCTGGATGAGTTCATAGAAGACTGGATTCAACTGTAACAAACCTCCAGCTGTGAGAGGAGAAGAGATCAGTGCTCTGAGTTCATAGAAAACTGTCTAGACTGACTACAGGCCTGAGGTATCTAAACAAACAGCTATTACAAAATAAGACTGCATAGGGAGAGGAACGACACAGTGATATGCGGACTCAGATGGGGGGGGGGAGAGCAGAGATGTGCTATCCCCTCCCACTGATCTCAAACAAACACACTGACTCAGGAGCGAGCATGACCAGTGAAGGGGGGATGATGTCATCCCCCTTCAGTTAAGAAACACCAAGCGGGGAGGGGAAAAAACACCCCTGGATTTGAGGAAAGTGCAATGAAACAGATGAACTGATGACGCGATAAATCCCCTTTAAGCAACATCTTCCTCTATTTTATATCAGTAGGGAACTACAGGATCTACTTCAATAGATTTGTACCCCGCAAAGCACCGACTTTGGCGTCCATTCTTTCGCCTAGTTTTTTAAGCACGAATACTGTAGAAAATACCTGTTTAAAAATTGTAGACTTTTATAAGTGTGGCCATAAATCATGCAAGGCGTGCAAGCATGCTCAAAACACAATGACTTTTGCCTCTTCATCTAATAATAAAATACTAAATTTGTAACCTCTGGATAACTAGGGGTATCTCCTCAGTAGGAGATCTGTTACACAGAGGAGTTTTCAGAACTTTTGAGGACCTCGCTTCTACATTCTCATTGCCAAAGTCGCATTTCTTCATATATCTACAAATCCGACATGCCATTACCACACTGCATATTCCCCCCTCCCCCACCGCACCCCTCAACTCAAAACCCCTTTTCACCTTCTTCTTATGAATTCCAAAACTGGTGGCAAGGGCCTTTCCGCTGCATACTCTACCATAATGGAATTCAGCCCCGACACCAAGCCTGCCTATGTTACCAAGTGGGAGAAGGAGTTAACTAATCATTCCCATTAGAAGTATGGTTCTCAGCCGTCAATTCAATTTCAAAACATTCCAATTGTATTCATTATTGGGAGATATTAAGAAAGATTCACTTGAGGTGGTATCTCAAACCAGTACGTATTGCACACATGTCCCAAGGTTTCTCCAAAATGTGTTGGAGACAATGCAAATCCGCTGGTTCTTTGATACACATGTGGTGGTCCAGCCCAATTACAAAATTATGGTTATGGTCGAGAGTGGAACAATTAATTCAATCTTTATTTCATGAACAGTTTAGGTTATCCCAAGAAATGGCCCTATTAGATATTTCACTCCGTGAGCTTCCGTTCTCCGACCAAACCGTAATCCAACACATTCTCATTGCTGCCCATCTGACTATTGTCTATCTCTGGAAATCTTTGGCCCCTCTAAACTTCACAGAAGTTCTGAATTGAGTTAATGTACAATTCCATAGCGAGACTTGTCTGCTTATTCCCCCACTCCAAGGGCCACATGCATGAAACTGTTTAGGTCTAAAACTCACTCTTTTGTCCATAGTAACCTATGGGCAAAAAAGAGACTTTTAGACCTAAACAGGTTCATATATGTGGCCCCAAGTGGCCAAAAAGAGAAACAGATGATTAGTCTGGTCCAACCCCATCTATGGTAAATGATGGCCTTTATACTAGGCCTTTGGGATATATACCTTTTGTTGTGTATTTACATTTATTCCATGTATTTTGGTTTTTAACATGAACCCTCATTTTTATGCAAATGACTTTGTTTTTCATACTTAGTGTGACTAGCCATTGCTAATATTTTAAATTGATGTACCTGTTGTGACATGGCAGTTTCAGCTTTGCTGCAGACGCTTGTTAATTTATTTTGTGACTCATTTGTGAATGTTTTAATATTTGCAAAATTTAAATGGGTTGCCTCACTACAAGGAATGCTGCTTTTTATGTTAAAGATCTTACAACAACAAGTCACTTTGCAATATGTGTCCATTAACAGTGTCCTACCTATTTGAATTTTTTCCTCTGTAGGGCTGCATCAGCTCCTCGGGCCGCATAGTACAGACCTGTTTGATCTCCCCCGATGGGCTGCCAGCACTGGTCACTATAGCTACAGACCTGTTTGATCTCTCCTGGTAGGCTCTAGGTTGGTCCTATAGCTACAGACCTGTTTGACCCCCCTGATAGGCTGCCAGCACGGGTTTGCTATACTACGGCCCTGTTCTATCTCTCCTATAGGCTGTCAGCACTGGTTACTATAGCACAAAACCTGTTCTATCCTCCTGAAGCTGCCACACGGTCACATAGCTCAGACCTTTTTTGATTATCCTGATAGGCTCCCTTAGGGTTTGCATAGTACAGCCCCTTTTGATCTCTCCTGATAGGTCCCAGCACTGGTTGCTATAGCTACAGACTTTTGTCTCTCTATAGCTGCCAGCAGGTACTATAGCTACAGACCGGTCTACTGGCCGTAAGAGGTAAGATGAATAAATGTAGTAGACCCCCCTTTTAATAAAAACTAATTGTTTTTTTTTTTTTTTTTTTAAATACAAATTTTGTGGTTTTTTAATTTAAATACTTGCAAAATTTTGAATTTCAGTAGTCTTGCCCAGGGGCCATTGAAGATAAGGATCGGGAACATCCTCCGATTCTTCAAGAAAGGATTGTTTCAAATCTTCAGTGGCGCCCCAAAACTTTCAAGCAGTACACGTGGGAAATGTTAGCTCTTTTTTATTGATTGGAATTGAGAGTCACAAAATCGGAAAGAGGAGGTGCTGCTGAGCAGAGAGTCTAAATGGATTTTCTGGGCACTCGCACACCTGCAGGTCTTAAAGGGGTTTTGCCAGGAGTGTTTTAAATCTGCTAAGAACAAATTAAAAAAGCCAGGAAATGACTAAGAGAGAGAGAACAGCCAGAGCACAGAGCTCAAAAGGATCGTGTGAAAGTCCACTAAAATAATCAAACTACAACTAGGATTCTGTATAAAAAGACAACAGCTTTTCCACAGCAGCTTAAAATTTTCTTATTTCCCTGTCATCAGATAAACAGGGTCTACTCAATAATACACTACAACAGGATTCTGTATACAAGAGACAAAAATTTCTCCCCCGGTGCCTTAAAAACTTCTTCAGCTCCCTCTCATCAATAAGAAGTTTCTCTGCCCAACCCCCCCACAGCTTTTGTGGGCTATCTAATAGAATTTTTAAAGTAACAAAGGCAGGTAAGGCAGCTGTAGCTCTCCGGGCGCAATTTTTGTAATCACTTATATTTAGAAAATGATTAAATACCCTTTTTGGGGGACCCATGTCAACATTACATCGTGGCAAAGCCCCTTTAATATTAAACAGGATATTTCCTATCATTATTAATGCATATTTTTTATTTTACTTGTTTATTGATTGCATATATCATTTTCTATTCCTGTTCTATTCGTATCTGTCCTAGTTCTATATGTATTAGGGATGACTATTGGTTCTTTCAACGTAACATTTTCATTGGGAACGAAAGGTCAAGTGTTTTTTTAATTCCCTTTTCACAAGTTTTGAGGAACCCATCAGGGCACACAATTTGACAAAGATTAGTGAGGCCCTGACCCCTGCCCAACCACTGTCCCGCCTTGGGGGGTTCCCCGACTCCTTCGGTCGCCCAACCGAAGAATGGGGGGAACCCACTAAGTGGGGGGAAACAAGTAGACAAAACAAAACCGGGGGGAACCACAATCACGGGGGGGTAATTTTTTCCCAGGTCAGCAACAGTCGGAAAAAAAGGGAGTACAGAATCACAAAGGCAGAGGGAATAGCCCAGAAAACAAAGCAAAAATTTCATGGTACAGGTTAAAGCAAAAAAATACGGGTTACTAAGGCACTAAAGGAACTAATATAGCAGGCAAGGATTTAGTGAAATACTCTTTATAACTGACCAAAAACCCAAGGAAAAGGTTTTAGGTGAAGGAAACAACGGACCAGGTTGGAAGACACGGCTGTCAATCACAACGGCAACCGGTTAACGAGTAGAGTGCTGGAGGGTTCTTGACCACGGGTGTTGGCCAGGAATCAATAAACAATACAGAGCAGGAATGAGAGTTCACACTTGTAAACACAAATAGACAGCACTACAGCCGAAACCGCGGTTTTGCTGCAATGGCCGTGGCCGGCGACCAGAGCTCAAAGCTGAAGGTCTGTCAGGCAGAATCATGACACAGTTTATATCCTATGCTACGGCTAAGGATCGAGTGAGATCTGAAACGGGTCAGCTAACTTTCATTCACATGTGAAAAGTTACCGGTGTGATGTCTATCCTTTTCATGGATTTTTAAGAATCTGGAGAAATAAAGACTTATTACTTTTTTACATGTCCAAAAGTTGAAGCTGGCATTCATCTATTTGTTTCCGCTGAATATTGGAGCATGGGTGTCCGCTCCTAGTTGTCCTTCCTCCGGAGACTCTTTACTGAGCCGAACATATATTTTTCCAAAGCCCACCATGTTATAGTCAGGTTATTACTGTGCAGTGTATATAACAGGTGTGGGAACCACCTTAAGTGGTAAAAATGCCAAGTAGTCCCCCGCCCTTGTTATTTTTTCTCTAAAATATCAAGTTCGTTGAATTTCAGCCAAAGTACGGACAAAAGGCTCCGTCTACCCTCTTTGGTGTCATCACAGTTCTACAGGAACGACCCTTGTTTCTACTATGATATGCTATACCCAACTATATTTTTGTAGTGTGTAAATGGCGGGCATCTGCTTATACCCACACTACTACTGGTAGTATAAAGCCACTGTTCTTACAACCTCTAGAGTACTCAGATATGATTGGATACTCAGAAGATAAAATAGAAGCTATGCACTGCTTTCATCTTCTAAAAACAAACAACCACCACCCCCACCCACCCGTATCAAACTTTTTCTCTATCTCCGTCATGTCCAAAACCCTATGTCTCTAATCCCCAGTCATGTCCAACCCTATGTCCACCCCCTTCACCAGTCATGCCAACCCCATGTCATTATTCATCCCAGTCAGTCCAACCCTATTCACATTCATCAGTCATTCCAAACCCCCATGTCATCTATTCATCCACTCATGTCCAACCCTATTTCATCTATTCTCCTTTATGTCCAACCCTTGTTTTTTATTCTCTATCATTCCCAACCCCTTTTTATCTATTATCCCGTCTGTAAACCCCCTTTTTAAATTTTTATTCATCCACTCATTTTAACCCTATGTCACCTATTCTCACTCATGTTAAACCCCAGTCATTTTTTCATCCCCTCATGTCCAACCCTATTTCATCTATTCATCTATTCATGTCCAACCCTATGTCATCTATTCATCCAGTCATGTCCAACCCTATGTCATCTATTCATCCAGCCATGTCCAACCCCCATGTTTATCTATTCTTCCCCAAACTCATTCCACCCCTATGTCATCTATTCATCCAGTCATGTCCAACCCTATGTCATCTATTCATCTAGTCATGTCCAACCCTATGTCATCTATTCATCTAGTCATGTCCAACCCTATGTCATCTATTCATCCAGTCATGTCCCCCCCCCCCAAATAAAATCATCTATTCATCCAGTCATGTCCAACCCTATGTCATCTATTCATCCAGTCATGTCCAACCCTATGTCATCTATTCATCCAGTCATGTCCAACCCTATGTCATCTATTCATCCAGTCATGTCCAACCCTATGTCATCTATTCATCCACTCATGTCCAACCCTATGTCATCTATTCATCTAGTCATGTCCAACCCCTTTTCTCTATTCATCCATCATGTCCCAACCCATTCTTATTATCCATTTGTCCCCCTATGTCATCTATTTATTAGTCCCTGTCCAAACCCCATGTATCTATTCATCCATCATGTCCAACCCCTGTATCTATTCATCCAGTCATGTCCAACTCTCTAGGTCAGTTCTTGTTATGATTCTCTGTTTTCCATAATTTCATCTTTAAGTTGATGAGTGTTATTTTCCCTGTTACCTTGATGAATCCCAAACCCAAAGGACTTTGGTCTTCCCTGATTTTTGCACCATTAAAAGTGATTGTCTCACCATGCTGTTTCACCAAGCCACAGGCAGCTTCAGATTCATGCTACCTCACTCTTCCTGGTTAGGCTGTGGGGGATTCTATGTCAGTGATTAGTATACCAGCTCCATATTCACAGCTCTTCTAATTGTACTGACAAGACTGCAGGAGATTTATAGTGCAGAAGGCTAGAGAGTTCAACTTAAACAAGTAATAGTAATCATCTCCTTTTTATGTTAGCGCTAACATACTTGGCCCTTAAAGGGGTCGTCTCACTACAAGGATTGCTGCTTATTTATGTTAAAGATCTTGAAAAATCAAGTCACTTTGCAAAATGTGTCCATTAACAGTGTCCTACCTATTCCTAGATATCCCCTCTTGTGTGGGCTGCATCAGCTCCTCGGTTGCTATAACTACAGACCTGTTTTGATCTATCTGATAGGCTGCCAGACTTGTTGCTTATCAGAGACTGTTCAATCTCCTAGTGCAGCACTGGTTGCTATAGTTCGCCTGTTCAATTCTCCCGATAGACTCCCAGCACTGGTTGCTATAGTTTCAGACCTGTTCAATCTCTCCTGGCTGCCAGCACGGGTTTTGCTATAGCTACAGACCGTTCAATCTCTCCTGATAGGCTGCCAGCACTGGTTGCTATAGCTACAGACCTGTTCAATCTCTCCAAATTTGGCTGCCAGCACTGGTTGCTATAGCTACAGACCTGTTCAATCTCTCCTAATAGGCTGACAGCACTGGTTGCTATAGCTACAGACCTGTTCAATCTCTCCTAATAGGCTGACAGCGCTGGTTGCTATAGTTACAGACCTGGCTTCTACTGCAGCCTAGTAGAAGCCAGTAAACACACCCCCAAATTCAAAATGAAACCAAGAAAACTGGACTGAGGTAAGATGAATCAATGTAGTGAGACAACCCCTTTAAGCTTACCATCCTGTGGTGATGTCACTCCCTGCCCTCTGTCTAATCATTACAGGAGAGCAGGATGATAACCAGAGAAACCTGTGTGCACTCACAGCAGCTAAAGTCTATTTTATCTCCTGACCAAGGTAATATCAAAAGACTAATGTATTTGGAAAAAGTCTTGATCTAACATTCACTGTATGTTGAAAATTAGTATGTGTAGTGAAACAGCCCTTTAACCATTCCTAGTACTAACTCCTTTTCTAGTCATCATATGACCACAATAGATCAGTTTTTTTGTCTGGTAATCTTGCCTTTCAGGGATAATTCTTGGTTACATGATATAGAACATCTTCGGTGGTGGTCTCATGGGATTCATAGAAGCAGGGCCGCCGTTAGGGCAGTACAACTGGTACTGCTCTACCGGGCCCGGATGGTCTGTGAAGCCAGGGGCGGGCGCCACCGTCGCCGCCAGGCTCTGCCCCCTTGCTTCACAGTAGCTATCTCTTAATTGTATGCACGTCCGTGCTATGCGCATACAATTAAGATGAACTGTGGAGCATGAAGAGCTGTGTGCTCCCTGCCACTGCCGTACTTAGCTGGCAGGCGGCATGATGCGAGTGACGTCATTGCGACGCCTGCCGAGCTTCCTGTCCTTGGCCCCACGCCTAAAGCAGCAGGCTAGGGGCCGGGAGCGGACGGAGACGCCAGGAGAGCGTCCTACAGAGGGGGCCCTAACACTAAAGGAGGGGGCCTTATCTTACACAGGGGGCCCTAACACTAAAGGAAGGGGCCCTATCCTACAGAGGGGCCCTATCCTACAGAGAGGGCCCTAACACGAAAGGAGGGGGCCCTAAAACTAAAAGAGTGGGCCCTATCCTACATAGGGGGCTCTAAACTATAGGGAACCCTTAACTACAAAGGAGCCCCTAAGGTACAGAGGGGCCCTAATCTACAGGGGGTCCTAAACTACCTGCAAGGGCCCTAAACTACAGAGGGGGCTACCTATAGGGGGCCCTAAACTACAGCGGTGGCGCCAAGCTACCTATTTACCGACATAGGAACCCCAAGCTACCTAGCTACTCATTAGGGGCCCAAACCTATGTAGCTACCAATAGAAGATCCTAAGCTACCTAGCTACCGCCTGGGGGCCCAAATGTATCTACTTACTGACTGGGGGGGCTCCGAATCTACCTGTCTACCTACTGGGGTGGCATAGTTACCAGGGGGTAATTATTACCATTTGGGCCACTATGGAGAGGGAGTTTGTACATGAGGGGGGGCACACAGTTGGGAAAATGATAAAAAAGTGAGGCGTCTCAGGTGTTTGTGTTGTAAATTCTGCAGGGACGAATGGTGGACGGAGGAAGTCATGGTGGTCTTGACCGAACAGAGAAGAAAAGGGAAAGTGAATGACTCATCAGACAAAGCGTCACCTGTTTGGCCATAAATGTAAGTAAACTATTTGCAAAGCCCCTGTGTACCTGGTATCTACCACTATAGGGTCACTGTATGGAGGAAATATTGGTCTTGGTGTAATGGTTTATATTTAGTGATGATGTGATGATATAAGTTATTAGTGATGATATTATTAGATGATTTTATTTTGCTGTTATTTGGTTATATTGGTCTTGGTATGCTGATTTGGTCAGTAACATTATGGTGGGGTTAGTCAGTATATGAGTCAGTATATGGTTTGCTATTTAGCAGTATTATTTGGTCTTTGTATGTTGTTGTTTGGCAATATTGGTCTGGATATACTGGTTTAGTCAGTAACATAGTGGTGACATGTGGTGATCATGTGGCGGTATTTGCTGGCCCTTGTATATGTATTAATCCACAAAATACAGATAAACTATATGCTGTAAAATCCAGCATGAACTAAATACAAAAACAATTGCGCAATTGCATTTTTTTTTTGTGACCCACAGAAAAAAAAAATTCTTTATCTGGGGTGGTGGTGAATGCGGGGCAGTGGGATGCCGGAGGGTTTGGCCGGGAGTGGTTCATCTGGGAGTTGTGGAGCGATGGCTGGAGCTTGAAGCGCAAAGCGATGGATGGGGGCAGAGCTGAGGGTGCTGAGTGATGGGTGGGGCACCAGAGGGGGGGCCCAGACGCTCCAGCTGTATGGGACCCCAAAATTTGATGGTGGCCCTGCATAGAAGTCTTCTCCATCATTACAGCTCAAAAGCACTGACTTTTCTTCTATCTGCCTTTGTTATTGTCCATGGCTCACAGCCATGAATTGTGATTGGAAAAAACAATGGTGATCGGTCTTGTTGGTGAATGAAACATCCTTGTGCTTCTATATTTGATCCCTATTTGTCGCCACAATCATCTAAACCAATAAAGATCATATGTCAACCCCCACTGATCAGCATAAAGGGATCACACCATTACAGTAAGAGCCCCTTCAAGTAGGCAGCTGCTAGAAGCTAGATACAACAGAACTATATTAATCAGTTGGTCACTACGGGGTCTAGACTCAACAAAAACTGTCTACACAATGACGTCAATTGCAGTTATTTCAAGTGACTGATATGTTAAATATACTGCATCACTCCAATGAAAATTTCTGACATGTTGTCTACCACTTGCTAGTAAAAAGTGCTAAAAATTGCAAAAATTGGAAATATTTCGGTTCTATCTTCCACATCCGAGAGTGAAGCAAGGGGCTGATAAACCATAAGCCCATGATACTGCAGCAAGTACAACCCCTAGTCCTACTGCATGGTATTGACTATCTTCAATCAGCTTGGGCAATGATCTACGTACATACCAAAGAGGAGGCCTATACAGCTATTATGGGGCCCCTAGAGAAAGAAGATCAGTTCTAAGTTGGTCTTCTCCCCATGTTAATAGGTAGTAAAGGAATGCATGGGGCTGTGATGATAGTCAAGTGAAAGAAAGCATAAATGTCATAAAAATAAGAAGTTAGCACTAGGGCCAGGTGACGAGGAATGTGGTCAAGTCAAGCAGAACCTGACAGGGGCATTTCCATTGTATCTCAAAGAGACTGACACATATCTGTCCCTGAAAACACACCTGGGTGTTGGTTGGCAATTGACCTTAGCATCATAAGGAACTGATCCACTTGACTTTAAAAATGCTGTTTATATAACTATGGAAATACCCAAAGGAAAGATTTCATTTTTGTCTTTGAAAACTCAGATCTGTCCACTACAGAAGAAACCATGACTATTAGGCAGCTGCAATGTAAAGTAGTGCATGACGCTGTTCTATTAGAAGTATAGGTTAAAGATTCAGAAATGGTTCTTGAGACCCCTATTTACCATCTATGATGTTGTTGTTTTAGGCAGTGGGAGTGACTGCTACCTCTGCATTCGGTGTAGCTATGCTTTTGTAAAGAACCAAGCAAGCATAAATACACCAGCACTAACAGTGGACGGCCAAAAATAATTTCAAGACGTAGCTTTTAATCTCAATAATTAAAATTTGACAATAGATTAAAAAATTACTATTAAATCTGTTATCATCAAAAGATCAGCAAATATTTGTCTTCTTTGTGTATTTTGTTGGAGTGGTTACATAGCAATTGTTCATGTTCTTTGCATATCAGCTGATCATTTTGCGCAGCCTTCGCTTGTTGAGTGGAATTGGCTAATTGCTAGTCTCCCTATCAAAGTTCCTGGTTTGGGTGCATTACAGGGGCTGATAGCAGAGCTCTGATTGTTTGTGTCTTAGTTTGTCTTTTACATCTTCCAGTGTCTTTAAGATGTCCTGTCTAGTCCTGTAATGTCAAGCTCAAGTATATTGCATGTCCAGAGGGATTGTGGCTATGAATCTGCAAGTGTCTTTTCTAGTGATCTAGTATCTTCTGTGTATTTAGTGCTGTCCTTCTTGGTCCAGTTCTAGTGTTGTATCTATTTTTGTATCTATCTGTTTTGTTTGCTTATTTCGTTTATATTTCTGGTTCTGTTTAAGTTGTTCTATGTCAGTTGTCAGGATTGCTTAGTTTCATGTCCTATTCGGTGCCAATTTATTCATATAAGGGTCAATTGTAGCTTATGGGCATTTATTAGGGATATCTGAGGGATAGAATAGGATCAGGTTCTGGTGTCAGGAACAGCACTAGGGCGAGGTACAGGTAAAGATTCAGGGAAAGTAATCTAGGGTTGTTTGGTGTTTAACACATACTTCCTCTTATTTTTGGTCATTTGTTATAATCTGAAGTCTATCCTCCTGTGTCAGATATCATTGTTACAATATCTCAACATGAGGACTATATTATTTAAAGCCACATAATATACAATGGTTTCCCAAGTTATAGTGGCCTCAGGATACAATATTTTCAAAATACAAAAATAATCCTGGGACACTCTATGTTGAGTGTGATATCAACATTAGAGGAAAGGCCCTTCTAGACCTAATATTAACTAATAGACCTGACAGAGTAACAAAGGTTCAGGTTGAGGGGCACCTAGGGAATAGTGACCATAATATAATAAATTTCCGTTTATCCTTCAATAGAGTTTTTGTCAAGGAGCCACAAAAACACTGAATTTTAGGAAGGCTAATTTTATTCTGCTTAGGGAGGCCCTAAACCGTATTGACTGGGACAATGTGTTTAAATATGGCAGAACTAATAATAAATGGGATATTTTTAAAAACATCCTAGGCTACCACTGTGAGAGGTACATACCTTATGGTAATAAAAAAATTAGAAACAGGAAAAACCCAATGTGGATCAACAGGGATGTAAAAGAGGCAATAAAAAACAAAAAGAAAGCGTTTCACCTACTAAAACAGGAGGGCAGTGAAGAGGCACTAAGAAGCTATAGGGAAAAAAATAAAGTGTGTAAAATAAAGATAAAGGAAGCAAAGCTGGAGACGGAAAGACATATTGCCATAGAAAGTAAAACTAACCCCAAAATATTTTTTAACTATATAAATAGTAAAAAGATTAAAACAGAAAATGTTGGCCCTTTGAAAAATACTGAGGGAGAGACAGTAGAGGGCGATGAGTAAAAAGCAAACGTAAGGGGTTCTTCAGGAGGTGGAGAACCTTTATAGAGTCGCATTACTCCGACAGGGAGATTAGAGCTCTCATGCAGGTGTTCAAGTACACGGGATGGTTCTGCAAGGAGGGGATCTGTGGTACGCTGGGAAGATTGCAGGTGTGAATACAGCAGACTACCTCGACGTAATTTAAATAGTAATGATTTCTCAGGGAGAGGAGGAAAGGACGAATACGCATGTTGTTAACAGGTTATTTTGTTTTCTATATTTATTATGCTTTATTTCTGTATGCTGATGTCTTATACTCTGTATGTGATGTTTTCATACCTCAGGCACATGGCCTTGAGACTGTGCATCTCATTATACGAATATTGTAACATTTCATAGATTCATTATTTATTATTTGAAAAAGCAAATAAAATATTTTTTAAAAAAAAAAAAAAAAAAGCAAACGTATTAAACACTTTTTTCTCCACTGTATTTACCGAGGAGGATGAGCTTCCTGTTGAACAGAGAGATGTGGTAAACTCCAACTTAAAAGTTTCTTGTCTAACCCAGGAAGAAGTGCAGCTCCGTCTTAGGAAGATTAAAATAGACAAATCCCCAGGTCCAGATGGCATACACCCACGTGTCCTAAGAGAGTTAAGTGAGTCCCTAGATAGGCCCCTATTCTTAATATTCATGGACTGTCTAAAAAACGGGGTATGTCCCAAAGGATTGGCGCATAGCAAATGTGGTGCCAATATTCAAAAAGGGGTCAAAAAGTGATCCCGGTAACTATAGGCCGTAAGCTTAACCTCTGTTTTAGGTAAAATTTTTGAAGGTTTTAAGAATTAAAAGC
>JAODAL010059162.1:0-21659 GCA_025379985.1 Phyllomedusa bahiana
TCCCCCCCAAAAAATTTTTGCCAAGAATTGCATAATTAAAGTGATGGTAAACAAGTTTACGTGTTACGAATCGGGATAAACATTTGCATCTGTCTTCCTCTTTAATTTCTATGGAAGTTCTGAATATAGCTTAATGGTATTCCCACAGAAATGAGTGTGTCTGCAACAGAGTTGGCTCATAGATAGCTATGCCATAAACACCAGCGGTCTGAATATATTTTTGAACTACTGCTTCTTGAAACCTCAAGGCATAGAACCTCTATTGTGTGTGATCCAACAAATGTTAAAAACACACAGATTTCACTTCATGAGGGTGCATTTGCCAGTATATTTAATTGATTAGCAGAAGTGTCCCCTAGGGGAGAGGAAACTTTACCCTTTCCAATCGGTATCCCGTCCAGACAGGGAAGAAACACAAGATATAAGCCGATTGGTGTGGGCTTATTTAAGTTTCCCTCTTCAGGGTGCAAAACCTCAGGCAGCTGACAAAAATCTGGGGTACAGCCTTACATTCTAATATCAATAAAATAGCAGAAATGTTCATTTGGCAAAACTTTCTTAAAAGGGTAATAAAATATGTAAAGCACTTCACTTGATTCTGTGGCTAGGCTCCTAAATGTAACTTATCTACTTGTGCTTTATAGGTCCTTTATACATTAAATACAATATCCTATCTATCTACACAGTATCTCACAAAAAATTAGTACATCCCTCACATTTTTTGTAATTATTGTATTCTATCTTTTCATGGGACAACACTGTAGATATGACACTTTGATACAATGTAAAGTAGTTAGTAACAGCTTGTTTAACAGTGTAAATTTGGCATGTCCCCAAAATAACTCATCACACAGCCGTCAATGTCTAAACTGGTGGCAACAAGTATGAGTACACCTCTAAGTGGACCAATTGTGCCCAAAGTGCCAATATTTTGTGTGGCCACCATTATTTTCTAACACTGCCTAACTCTCCTCGGCATGGAGTTCACTAGAGCTTCACAGGTTGCAGCCACTGGAATCCTCTTCTACTCCATGATGATATCCTGGAGCTGGTGGATGTTAGAGACATTGTACTCCTCCACCTTCCATTTGAGAATGCCCCACAGATGCTCAGTAAGGTTTAGGTCTGGAAACATGCTTGGCCAGTCCAGCACCTTTACCCTCTTTCTTATCAAGGTAGCGATCATCTAGGCGGTGTGTATGTGGTCATTATAATGTTTGAATACGGTCCTGCAGACCAGTTTCTGAAGAGAGTGGATGGTGCTTTGCTTCAGTATGTTACAGAACATGTTGGAATTTATGGCTCCCTCAATGAGCTGTAGTTACCCACAACCTGCACCACGGGATACGCACCGTGGATAATGAAAGTCTATGGGGCCGAGGAGCTGCGCCCCCGCCCTGCACCTTATTCAAGCCGTAATTGCGGGTGAAATCCGTCCCGCAATTATGGCTTGAATAAGCCGTGTGAATCGGCCCTAACGAGTCACATGACACAATGGAGGGAAAAAATAATACAAGATGGCTGCATGTTGAGGAAACTGATGTTTAAATACAAGCCTCATAGTTAGTTTTCACCACACATGTGATGCAAATAAAATGGTTAGAGACACTCCTGATAGAGGCTTCACTTATTAGTGAGGATTCATTCTTACATCATTTGGTCTTAGGTTTGCATTTAAACTACTCAATCTTCAAATCTTACCTACAACATCACATTTCCTTTAAGCTGCATTTACCCTTGTAAGTTTCTTTCTTCACCTACAAAACTATTTGAACAAATGCGCCTTTTCATTCGGCAGTGCACTAATGTATTTGCACAGCTCTCCATCGAACTTTTTGGACAATACTGATATTTACATTTTCATCCCAGAAATGCACATTCCAGTCTGAACATTATCCTCTATTAGTCCATTTACTGAGAAGAATTCAAAAGTTCAGGAGTTTTTAATATGTCATATCAATGACTTTTCGGAGCGCCACAGGCAGTGTTGCTAACCAAAATAAAAATACATTATGTGTAAATTTACTAATGCGGGACGTCTGGAGAATTTTTTCAGACACGGCAAGCTGCAGGCAGTACAAAGATCAGTCAAAACCATTTTCTGGCTTCAGGTCACCAGATTTTCACCTTGCATGCTAGTCAAGCTCTATCTTTCTGTACAAGCAATATATTTAGAAGCTGAAATTCCTACTAGACTCCTGTTTTATTAAATTACAGTAGTCTTGAAATAGTTTCTATGAAAAAACATTTTGAAACATAATAAAAAGTAACAGTTTATCTCAATACTCAAGATTCATGGAAAGAAAACTAAAAAAGAAATGCAAAATAGTAAAAAACACCCTAACATTATGTGGCACATTTACTATTGTTGTCACACCAGTCATCTGTTGTAAAATGTACCAAAATGTCTCGCTTTCTGGCACGTTTTTAGAGCAGACATGTTTATGTGTTTTAGATACTTTTGTGGCTAATCTGTAGATGAGGCAAGGCTTTGTCGGAGATAGGTGTGACTACGTGAGGAAGAGATGTGGTCTTGATGCGCCTCTCAGTGCCACAACTGTGCCAAAATTCTACTTTGGAAGGGAAGATCTCTCCTTAAGGAGAGCAACCGAAACAGAACGGCTTGGAAGAAGTTTTTGTTTTTGTCTTTTTTTTCGCCCTCAACTTAGCATCTGGCATATCACAAGGCAATATGGGAAAGGGGCTGAGAAGCCCACAGTCGCCCCTCTGATGTTGGTTTAACAAATCCTCCATATTTGCTTTGACCCCACCGAGTCCTTGAAGAAAGCAAAAAGGATTTTTTAAGCTCAAGCTAGTATCTCTCCATCTACAGACAACGCGTTTTCGGGATTTTTTTGTCCCTCATAATCATGCAGAGTAAGAGGAAATGAATACTGGCTGGCTGTGGTCGGAGGCATCGGGTAGCTCATGAATGGGGAAGATCTCTCCCTTTAAAGGGGAAACACCCCAACGAAGGCTTTTAAAGTTTTTTTTTTGGCCTTTTTTTGGGCCCCCCTACCTTAGCATCTGCATAACACAAGGCATTAATTTTGGGGAAAAGGGGGTGAAAGCCCACAAAACCCCCCCTGTTTTTTGTAACAAAAACCTCAATTTTTCTTTTGAAACCCCCCAGTCTTTTAGAAAAGGGAAAAAAGGGTTTTTTTTTTTCCAACCCGTTTCCCCATCAAAAAGACAACCCTGTTTCGGGATTTTTGTCCCCCCTTCATGCAGATAGGAAAATACGGCTTTGGGTGTGTGGGGGGGGGGGCATCGGGGACTCAGGAAGGGAAAGGGTCTCTCCTTAAGGAGAAACAACCGAAGAAAATTGGCTTGGTTTTTTTTTTTTTTTTTTTCCTTTTTCGCCCTCCCCACTTTGCAAACTGGCCCCAAAACAAAAGGGATTATGGGGGAAAAGGGGGAAGAACCCACAGGGGGCCCCCCTGTTGGTTTGGGAACAAATCCCCAATTTGCTTTTACCCCCCAGTCTTGAGAAAGCAAAAAAAGGAAAATTTTTTTTTTCCAAGCCAGTTTTTTCTCTCTACAGACAACCTGTTTTTTATTTTTGTCCCTCTTCAGGCAGATAAAGGAAAAAATACGGCTGGTTGTGGGAGGCATCGGGAGCTCAGGAAGGGGAAATTTTCCCCTTTAAAAAAAAACACCCCAACGAACGGCTTTTTAAGTTTTTTTTTTTTGCCTTTTTTGCCCTTTAAATTTTGCATTTGCATATCACCCAAAGGGAAATTTTGGGAAAGGGGGGTGAGAAAACCCACGGGCCCTCTGTTTTGGGTTTTAAAAAAATCCTCAATTTGCTTTTGACCCAAACCCAGCTTGGGGAAAACAAAAAAAGGGTTTTTTTTGCCAAGCCCCGTACTTTTTCATCTACAGACAAAGCTGTTTTTTGGATTTTTTTCCCTCTTCAGTGGGGGTAGAGAAGATACTGGCGGGTTTTGGGAAGGGATTTGGTTTTCTTTAGGGAAAGGGAAAACTCCCCCTTAAGGAGAGCACCGAAAAGAAAAGGCTTTTTAAAGTTTTTTTTTGTTTTTTTTCCCCCCCCTACTTTGCATCCCGCAATTTCAAAAAAGGCATTAAGGGAAAAAGGGGCCCCGAGAAGCCCCCCAGGCCCCCCCCGGTTTTGGTTGGGAAAAAATTTCCCCCAATTTGCTTTTTTAAAACCCCCGGCTTTAGAAAGCAAAAAAGGGGTTTTTTTTCCAAGCCAGTACTCTCATTAAAAAGACAAACCCTGTTTTTGGGATTTTTTTGTCCCTCTTTTAGTTTCAGAGTGAGAAGATACTGGCTGGCCCGTGTGGGAGGGCATCGGGGAGCTCAGGAAGGGAAGATTCCCCCTTAAGGAGAGCCCGAACGAAAGGCCTTTTTAGAGTTTTTTTTTTTTTTTGCCCTTTTTGCCCTCACTTAGCATTTGCATATCACAAGGCATTTTGTAAAGGGGGAGAAAGCCCACAAGGGCCCCCTGTGGTTGTAACAAATTTTTCAATTTTTCTTTTTACCCACCGATTTTTGAGAAAGCAAAAAGGAAATTTTTAAAACCAACCATTTCTCTCATCTACAACAACCTTTGGTTTTGGGAAATTTTTTTCCCTCCCTTTAGGCCGGGTTTGAAAAATACTGGCGGCTGTTTTTGGAAAGGGAAACGGGGGAGCCTTCCCGGGGGGGAAGATCTTCCTTAAAGGGGAGCACCGAACGGCTTTTAGAGGGTTTTTTTTTTGCCTTTTCCCCCCCTCTACTTTTGCATTTGGGAATTAAACACAAAAAGGGATTTTTTGGAAAGGGGCTGAGGGAAGGCCCCCCATGCCCCTTTGGTTTTTTAACAAAAAACCTTTAATTTGTTTTGAAACCCCCCCTGAGTCTTGAGAAAGCCCCAAAAAGGGGGTTTTTTAAACCAAGCCAGTTTTTTTCTCATCTACAGACAACGCTGTTTCGGATTTTTGTCCCCCTTTTATTTCAGAGTAGAGAAAAATGGCTGGCCCCTGTGGGAGGGATTTGGGTAGCTCAGGAAGGGGGAAATCCCCTCCTTAAAGGGGAGCACCCCAAAGAACGGCTTTTTAAGTTTTTTTTTTTTCCTTTTTTTGCCCTCTACTTAGCATCTGCAAAATCACAAGGGATTATGGGAAAAGGGGGTGAAAAAGCCCACAGGCCCTCTGTTGGTTGTAAAAAATCCCCAATTGCTTTTGACCCACCGGGGTCCCTTTAGAAAGAAAAAAAAGGATTTTTAAAACCAAAGCCAGTTTTTTTTTCCCCCAACCCAAACAACCCCTTTTTTTCGGGGTTTTTTTTCCCCCTTCCGTGCAGAGTAGAGAAATACGGCTGGCTGTGTGGGGGGCATCGGGTAGCCCAGGGGAAAGGGAAGAAACTCTCCTTAAGAGAGCACCGAACCCCAAAGGCTTGTAAATTTTTTTTTTTTGCCTTTTTTTGCCCTCTACCTTAGCAATGGGAATCACAAGGCAATTTTGGGGGAAAAGGGGGTTTAGAAACCCCAAAGGCCCTTTTGTTTGGTTTGGGAACAAATCCCCAAATTTTCTTTTGACCCAACCCAGTCTTTTAGAAAAACAAAAAAAAAATTTTTTACCAACCAGTTTCTCAATTTTACAGACAACGCTTTTTTCGGGATTTTTTTTCCCCTTTCAGTGCAGATAGAAAAAGGGTACCCGGCTGGGGGTGTGGGAGGCCCTGGGTAGCTCCCGGAAGGGAAAATTTCTCCTTAAAAGGAAAAAACCCCAAGAACGGCTTTTTAAAGTTTTTTTTTTGCCTTTTTCCCCCCTCTATTTTAAACATCCAATCACAAGGCATATGGGGAAAAGGGGGGGGGGAAAACCCAAAAGGGCCCCCTGTTTTGGTTTTTTAAAAAAAATCCTCAAATTTTCCCTTTTTACCCACCGGGCTTGAAAAAGCAAAAAGGATTTTTTTTCCAAAAAGTATCTCTCATCTACAGACAACGCTGTTTCGGGGTTTTTTTCCCTCTTCAGTGCAGAGTAGAGAAAATACTGGCTGGGGTTTTTGTGGGAAAGGGAAACCCCGGAAAATCAGGAAAAAGGGAAAAATTTTCCCTTAAGGAACACCGAAAAATTTTTGAAAAATTTTTTTTTTTGGGCCCTTTTTTTCCCCCTACTTAGCATTTTGCCCTATCACAAGGCATTAAAGGGAAAGGGGCTGAAAAACCCACAGGCCCTCTTTTTTGGTTGTCAAAACCTCAAATTTTCTTTTGAAACCCCCCCCATCCTTTAGAAAGGGAAAAAGGATTTTTTTTAACCAAACCAGTTTAACCCATCTACAGACAACCTGTTTTCGGGAAATTTTTTTTCCCTCTTCAGTGGAGGGAAAGAAAAATACTTTTGGGTGGCTGGTTTTTGGGGGGCCAAAACGGGTAGCTCAGGGAAAGGGGAAAAATTTTCCCCCCTTTTTTAAAAGGGGGGGAAACACCGGGAAAGAACGCTTGGGAGAGTTTTTGTTTTGCCTTTTTTTTTTTCCCTCTACTTTGCATTTTTCAAATCACAAAGGGAATATGGGAAAGGGCTGAAAAAGCCCACAGGCCCTCGGGTTTGGGTTTTAACAAATTCCCCCCAATTTGCTTTTTGGGCCCAAACCCAGTCTTAGAAAAACAAAAAAGGAAATTTTTTTTCCAAGCCATTTTTTCTCTCATCTAAAAGACAACCGGGTTTGGGATTTTTGTCCCCCTTTTAGTGAGAGGTTTTAAAAAGATAAAGGGTGGCGTTGGGGGGCATTTGGGTAGCCTCAGGGAAAATCTCTCCTTAAGGAAGCCAAAACCCAACAAAAAAGGGTTTTTTAAGTTTTTGTTTTTTGCCTTTTGGGCCCCCTAAATTTTCATCTGCAAAATCAAAAAAGGCCCTTTTGGGAAAGGGGGGGAGAAAACCCAAGGCCCTTTTGTTGGTTGTAAAATTCCCCAATTTGCTTTTTAAACCCCCCGAGTCTTTAGAAAAAACAAAAAGGAATTTTTTTTGCCAAGCCAGTATCACTCCAAACTACAGACCCCGCTGTTTCGGATTTTTTTTTCCCCCCTTTTATTTCAAGTAAAAAGAACTGGCCCGGGTGTTTGGGGAAGGGGAAACCTGGGGGGAGCCCCAGGAAGGAAATCCTCCTTTTAAAGGGGAGCCCCCGAACAAAAGGCTTTAAAAATATTTTTTTTTCCTTTTTTGCCCTTACTTTTGCAAACTGCATAACCCCCCCCCCCCCCCCCCAAGGCATTATGGGAAAAAGGGCTGAGAAGCCCACAGGCCCCCCTGTTTTGGTTTGTAACAAAATTTCCCCCAAATTTTCTTTTTTCCCCCCCGAGTCTTGAGAAAAGGGAAAAAGGAATTTTTTTTTCCAAGCCAGTAACCCCTCATCTACAGACCCAAAACCCGTTTTTTTGGGGGTTTTTGCCCCCCCTCAGTGGGAGGGGTAAGAAGATACTGGGGTGGCTTGTGGGGGGGGAGGCAATTTGGGTACTCAGAAGGGAAGGGTCTTCCTTAAAAGGGGAACAAAAACGGCTGGCTGTTGGGAGGCACGGGTACCAGAAAGGGAAATCTCTCCCCCTTTGGGGGAACACCGAACAAACGGGTTTTTAAAGTTTTTGTTTTTTCCTTTTTTTGCCCTCTACTTTGCACTGCTATCACAAGGATTATAAAGGGGCTGAGAACCCACAGGCCCTCGTTTTGGTTTGTAAAAATCCTCAATTTGCTTTTGACCCACCGAGTCCTTTAGAAAAAACAAAAAGGGGTTTTTTTTCCAACCATATCCTCCCCTCTACAGAAAAACCCTGTTTCGGGGTTTTTTTTTCCCTCTTTATGCAGGTAAGAAATTTGGCTGCTGTGTGGGAGGCATCGGAGCTCAGGAAGGGAAAACTTCCTTAAGGAGAGCACCGAAAAGGGTTGTAGAGTTTTTTTTTTGCCTTTTCGCCCTCACTTAGCATCTGCATATCACAAGGCATTATGGGAAAGGGGGGAGAACCCCCAGGCCCTCTGTTGGTTTGGAAAAAAACCCAATTTCTTTTGACCCACCGAGTCTTGAGAAAGCAAAAAGGGTTTTTTAGCCAAGCCATTTTCCCCATCTACAACAACGCTGTTTTTGGGGTTTTTTTTCCCTCTCATGCAAGTAAGAAAATACTGGGTGGGTTGTGGGGGGCACGGGGAGCTCAGGAAGGGAAAATCTCCCCTTAAGAAGCACCGAACAACGGCTTTTAAAATTTTGTTTTGCCTTTTTCGCCTCTACTTAGCATTGCATATACAAGGGATTATGGGAAAGGGCGAAAGCCCACACCCTCTGTTGGTTGTAACAAATCCTCAATTTTTTTTTTTGACCCCCGAGTCTTGAGAAAGCAAAAAAAGGGTTTTTTTTCCAAAACCAATTTCTCTATCAAAAGACCAAGCTGTTTCGGGATTTTTGTCCCCCCTTTAGGCGGAAGAAAATACTGGTTGGGTGTGTGGGGGGGCATCGGTGCTCAGAAAGGGGGGGAAAACTCTCCCCCCTTTAAAGGGGAGCACCGAACGAACGGGTGTAAAGTTTTTTGTTTTCCTTTTTTTTGCCCTCTACTTACATTTTGCAATACAAGGCATTTTGGGAAAGGGGCTGAGAAGCCCACAGCCCCTCTGTTGGTTGTAAAAAATTTTCAATTTGCTTTTGACCCACCCAGTCTTTTAAAAGAAAAAGGAAATTTTTTACCAAGCCAGTTCTCTCATCTACAACAACGTTTTCGGGATTTTTTTTCCCTCTCATCAGATAAAAGATACGGTGGGTGTGTGGGAGGCATCGGGGAGGGCCAGGGGAAGGGAAAACTCCTTAAGAGAGCACCGAACAACGGCTTTTTAAGTTTTTTTTTTTGCCTTTTCGCCCTCTCTTAGCAAACTGCATAAAAAACAAGCATTTTTTGGGAAAAAAAGGCTGAGAACCCACAGGGGCCCCCCCTGTTTTTTTTTTTGTAACAAACCCAATTTGCTTTTGACCCACCGAGTTTTTTAAAAGCAAAAAGGGGTTTTTTTTTCCAACCATATCTCTATCTACAACAACGCGTTTCGGGATTTTTTCCCTCTTTTATGCGAGTAAAAGAAAAAATTTTGGGGGGCGTGTGGGAGGGATCGGGTTCAGGGAAGGAAGATCCTCCTTTTAAAGGGGGCACCGAACGAACCTTGTAAAAGTTTTTGTTTTGCCTTTTCGCCCCACTTCATTTGCATATCACAAGGCATTAGGGAAAGGGGGTGAAACCCACAGGCCCCTCGTTGGTTGTAACAAAATCCTCAATTTTTTCTTTTTACCCACCGATCTGAAAAAGAAAAAGGATTTTTTTAACCAACCAACTTCATCTACAGACAACCTGTTTTTGGGATTTTTCCCTTTTAGTGCGGGGAAGAAAACTCGGGTTTGGGGAAAGGCACGGTAGCTCAGAAGGGAAGATCTCTCCTTAAGGGGCAAACCAACCTTGAGAGTTTTTGTTTTTGCCTTTTTTCGCCCTTACTTAGCATTTTGCATATCACAAGCATTTTTGGGAAAGGGGGTGAGAAGCCCACAGGGCCCCTGTTGGGTTTAACAAATCCCCAATTTTTCTTTTGACCCCCCCGATCTTGAGAAAGCAAAAAAAATTTTTTTTTGCCAAGCCAGTACTCTCATCTAAGAACATGCTGTTTCGGATTTTTGTCCCTCTTCATCAATAAGAAACGGTTTTGGGTTGTTGGGAGGCATCGGGGAGCTCAGAAGGGAAGATCCTCCTTTAAAGAGCCAACCCAACAAAAAGGCTTTTTAGAGTTTTTTGTTTTTTGGGGCCTTTTTTCCCCCCTCACTTTGCTCTGCATATCACAAGGCATAGGGAAAGGGGCTGAGAAGCCCCCACGCCCCTGTTGGTTTTAACAAATCCCAATTTGCTTTTTACCCAACCCAGTCTTGAGAAACAAAAAGGATTTTTACCAAAACCCGTTTCTCTCACTACAAAACAACCGGGGGGGGTTTTTTTGGATTTTTTGTCCCTCTTCAAAGGGAGAGGTGAAAAACGGGCTTTTTGGGGGGCCTACTCAAATGGGGATTCACCTAAGGAGGCAGAAACAACCCTTTTTTAAAGTTTTTTGTTTTTCCTTTTCCCCTCTACTTTCCTGCAACACAAGGCAATATTTGAAAAGGGGAAAACCCACAGCGCCCCCGTTTGGGGTTGTAAAAATTAATTTTTCTTTTCCCAATCTTGGAAAGCAAAAGTTTTTTTACCAACCAAAACCCCAAAGCAAACTGTTTGGGTTTTTGCCCTTTCCCCTTTCGTAAAAATCGGCTGGGTGGGGAGCAAAATTCCAAAGGGGGTCTCTCCTTAAAGGGGAAAACCCCCTTTTAGTTTTGTTTTTCCTTTTTTCCCGCCCTCTACTTTACCGCATAAAAGGCAAAATTTGGGGAAAGGGCTGAGAAGAAGCGCCCCCGTTTTTTTAAAAAAATCCTTTTGCTTTTAAACCGGTTTGAAAAGCAAAAAAGATTTTTTAAACCCAACCGAACTTCTCACAACCTTTTTTATTTTTGCCTTTTCATGCAAGAGAGAAAAAAAAAACTGGTTGCGGTGGGAGGCCCCCCGTAGCCAAAGGAAATCCTTCTCCTAAAGGGAACAAAAAACAAAAGGGGTTGAGAGTTTTTTGTTTCCTTTTTTGCCCCCCCCAAACACTTTCAAAGCAATGGGGAAAGGGGTGAAACCCCCCGGCCCCGGGGGTTTCAAAACCTTTCCCCTTTGCTTTTGAACCGAGCTTGAGAAAAGCAAAAAAAAATTTTTTCCCAAATATCCCCCTCTAAGCAACCTTTTCGGGATTTTTCCCCTTTTCAGAGAGAAAAAAAACGCTGGCTGTGGGAGCTGGTGCTAAAAAATCTCTCCTTAAGGAGGCAAAAAAAGAATTTTAAAGGGCCTTTTTTTCGCCCCTCTTAAACTTTATACAAAGCATTTTTGGAAAGGGGCTAAAAACCCACAGCGTCTTTTGTTTTCAAACCTAAGTTTTCCCACCGAGTCTGAGAAAGAAAAAGGATTTTTTTTTAAAGCCAACCCCAAAACTTTCATTAAAACAAGCTTTTTCCTTTTTTTTTTCCTCTTTTTTGGGTAAAAAGAAAATTTTTTGGGTTTTTTGGAGGGGATGGGTCTCAGGAAAAATTTTCCTTAAGAAGCAAACCAACAAAAACCTTTAAAGTTTTTTTTTTTGTTTTCCCCCTCACTTTAACGCGAAACCCTTATGGGAAAGGGGGAAACCCACCCCGTCTGTTGGGTGGTTCAAAAAACCTTTTTGCTTTTAAACCGGTTTAAAAGCAAAAAAGGAATTTTTAAAACCCAACCAAAATCTTCTCACCCTTTTTTTTTTCCCTCCCTTGTGGCAGATAAGTAGGTGGCGGTGGCAACCCAAAAAATCCCCTTTAAAAAACCCAAAAACCCGGGTTTAAAGGTTTTTCCTTTTTCTCCCTCTACAGCACTAATCCAACTTAGGGGAAAGGGCTAAACCCAAAAACACCCTCTGTTTGGGGTTGTAAAAAATCCCTTTTTTCTTTTTGACCCCGGGTCAAAAGCAAAAAAATTTTTTACCCAAGCCCCTTCTCTCACCCCCCAAGCTTTTTGGGGTTTTTGCCCTCTTGGCAAGAAAAAAATAAACGGCTGGCTTTGGGAAACTCGGTACTCAGGAAGGAAGATCTCTCCTTAAGGGACACCCCCAAAAAAAAAGGCTTTTTAAAGTTTTTTGTTTTCCTTTTTGCCCTCAAGCTCTGCAAAAACAAGATATGGGAAAGGGGCTGGGCCCCAGCCCCCTTTGTTGTAAAAAACCCCAATTTTTTTTGACCCACCCAACCGTTTAAAGGGGAAAAGGAATTTTTTTACCCCCAAAACCAGTACTTCTCATCTTACAAAACAAAAAACGGGTTTCGGGAAATTTTGGTCCCCCTTTTCAGTGTCAAAAGAAATTGGTTTTTGGGGGGGGCCCCCTTCCAAAGGGGATTCTCCCTTTAAGGAAGCAGAACAACCTTTTAGATTTTTTTGTTTTTGGGCCTTTTCCGGCCTCCCCCCCAGCACCATATTTTTCCAGGGAATTTTGAAAGGGCAAAAAAAAAACCCACAGCGGCCCTTGTTGGTTTTTTAAAAATCCTTTTGCTTTTCCCAGATCTTAAAAAGCAAAAAGGATTTTTTTAAAACCCAAGAAACACTTCTTCCACCTTTCTTTTTTTTCCCCTTTTGGGAGATTTAAAAGGATATGGGGGCTTTAGGGGATCGGGGGCTCAAAGGGAAAATTCTCTTTAAGCACCCCGAAGGGTTTAAAAGGGGCCTTTTCCCCCCCTACTTGCACTGAAACAAATTAGGGAAAGGGGCTGAGAAGAAGCGTCTGTTTGGTTTTAAAAAATCCCTTTTTCTTTTAAACCGGGGTCAAAAAGCAAAAAGGAAATTTTTTACCAACAGACTTCCCCCTCAGCCGCTTTTTCCATTTTTCCTTTATTTCAGAGTAAAAAAAGGGGCGGGGAACATCTTTTCCAAGGGGTTCTCCTTAAGGAGAGACCCCCTTTAAAATTTTTTTTTGCCTTTTTTCCCCTCTACTTCATCTGCATAAAAGGCAAAATGGGGGAAAGGGGCTAGAAGAAGTCCTTTGGGTAAAAATCCCCTTTTTTTCTTTCCCACCGTTTTGGAAAAACAAAAATGATTTTTTACCAACCAGGACTTCTCTCGCCCCCTTTTCATTTTTGCCCCTTATGCAGAGTAAAAGAAAAAGGCTGGCTTTAATCTTTGGGTTCTCAAAGGGAAACTCCCTTAGGGACCCGAAGCCTTTAAAGTTTTTTTTTTTTCCTTTTTCCCCCCACTTCACTGAATACAAAAAATGAAAAGGGGTGAAAAAACGCCCCCTTTTGGGTTTTAAAAATTAATTTGCTTTCCCCACCGGTCCAAAAGAAAAAGGATTTTTTTAAAACCCAACCCAAAATTCTTCACACCCTTTCATTTTTCCCTTTGTGAATGAGAAAAAGGCTGGTGGGGGAGGCAAAAACTCAAAGGGGTCTCTCCTTAAAGGGAGGAACCCTTTAGTTTTGTTTTTCCTTTCCCCCCACCTTAGATCTTCTACACAAGGCAAAATGGGAAAGGGGCTGAAAGAAGCGCCCCCGTTTGGTTTAAAAATCCTTTTTGCTTTTCCAAAACCCCCTTTTTAAAAAACAAAAAGGATTTTTTTACCAACCAGACTTCCTTCAGCCCCTTTTTCCCAAATTTTGTTTCTTGTGGGGAAAAGGAAAAAAATACGGTTGCTGGTGGGGGATCTCTAAAAGGGAGATCTCCCTTTGGGGTCACCCGAAGGCTTTAAAGGGGCCTTTTCCCCCCTCTACTTGCACGAACAAAAACCCCAAAAAGGGGGCTGAGAAGAAACCCCCCTTTTTTTTAAAAAATCCCCTTTTTTCTTTTCCCCCGGTTTTGGGAAAAACAAAAGGATTTTTTTCCAAAAGCCAGTTTCTTCCTAAAACCCCTTTTTTTAAATTTTTGTAATTCATGCAAGTAAGAAAAAACACTTGCCTTTTGGGGGGATCGGGGGCCTCAAAGGAAAACCCCTCCTAAAAACCCGAAGCCCTTTTAAAGGGCCTTTTCCCCTCACTTGCACTGAAACAAATGAAAGGGCCCTTAGGAACCCCTCTTTTGGGTTTTAAAAAAAACCTTTTTGCTTTTAAACCCCCCGTTTTGGAAAACAAAAAGGAAATTTTAAACCAACCCAACCCTTTCTCTCAACCCTTTTCTTTTTTTTCCCCCCTTGTGAATGAGAAGTATGGGGTGGTAGGCAAAAACTAAAGGGAAGCTCTCCCTAAAGGGGAGCCCCCCGCTGGTAGTGTTCCCCCCCGCCGTTTTTCTTACTCTGCAAAAAGGCAAAAAAGGAAAAGGGGCTGAGAGAAGTCTGGTTGGTAAAAATCCCTTTTTTCTTTTAAACCCGGTTTTAAAAGCAAAAAGGGTTTTTTACCCAAAGCCGTTCTCGCCCCTTTCCCAAAACCTTGTGATTCCAAAAAGGGCAAAAGGAAAAAAAACTCTCTTTTGGGGCCCCCAAGAAATTTTCCCCTTTTGCTCCCCTGAAAAAAGGAGATTTTTCTCCTAAAGGGGACAAAAAACCGAAAACAGCTTTTTAAAAAGTTTTTTTTTTGCTTTTCGCTCTTTTTCCAAAACAATGAATTTGTAAAAAAGGGGCTGGGCCCAGCCCCCCTTTTTTTAAATCCTTTTGATTTGCAAACAAGTTTGGGGGAAAAAGCAAAAAAAAACCAAAACCTTGCCCTTCTCCAAAGGGAAACTTTTCCGATTTAAAACCTCCCCAGGCCCGAGTATCCTCCCTTTGCGACTGGAGGACAAAAAAATCCCAAAAGGGCCCGGGAAACACGGCTTGGGAAAAAAAATTTTTTGTTTTGCCTTTGGGTTCAAAAAAAATTTTGGATTTGTAAAAACCAAACAAGGGGGGGCTTTTTGGGGCCCCCCCTTCCCTTTTGTTGTTTTTAAAACAAAACAAAAACAAAACCTTTGCCTCCTTAAGAAGATTTTTCCAGCCCGTCCTCCACACAGCCAGGCCGATTTTCTCCCATGAAAAGGAAAAAAAGAAACGTTTCTGTGTGGGAAGTCGGTTGGAAAAAAATCCTTTTTTTTTCTAAAAGGGGGCAAACAAATTGAGGTTTTGTTGGGGCCTTTTTCCGCCCCTTTATATCCTTTTAATCAAAGCAATAAGGGGGGAAAAAGGGGAAACAAAAAACAGGTTGCGGGCCCCCTTTGGTAACTTTCCCTTTTTGGTTTTCCCCCGAGCCCCCCAAAGCCCCCAAAATTTTTTTAAGCAGAAGGGCCCAAAAAACCCAAACAGCCGGCTGTTTGGGAATTTTTTTTTTTTTTTTTTTTTTGTTTTTCCCCTTCAAAAGCAAAAGAGAGTTTCCCCGGGGGTGTGGGTTTTGCCCTTTCCCTAAACTTTAGAATGAATCTTTTAAGGGGAAAAAGGGAAAAAAAAAACCAAAAAGCCTTGTGGTTTTTTGGGGTTCCTTTTCCGCCCCCCTACCAAACCCCCATATTTTTCCACTTATGAAAGGGGAAAAAACCCAAAAGCGGCTTGTTTGGTTTGGAAAAAAAACCTTTTTGCTTTTAAAACCCGATTTTGGGAAAAAACAAAAAGGATTTTTTAAACCCAAGGGGCCTTTTTCTCACCCCTTTCCCCAAAAACCTTTTATTCGATTTTTGGGGAAAAAAAATTTTCCCTTTTTTTCGGGCCCCTTTTAAGGGGAGATCTTCCCCCCTGGGGACCCATCTAAAACCAGAGAAATTTTTCTCCCCTTAAGAGGGACAAAAACCCAAAAAGGTTGGGGGAAAAAGTTGGTTGGCTTTAAAAAATTTTTTCCCTTTTTTCCCAAGATCTGGCAAAACAAATTTGGGAGGTTTTTTACACCAACAAGGGGCCTGTGGGTTTACCCCTTTTCCCCATTGCCTTTTTACAAGCTTAAGGGGGAAAAGGGAAAAAAAAATTACGAAGCCGTTTTCCCCCAAAAATCCTTTCCCACACCCAAAGCCTCCCCCCCGGATATTTTCCTCTCATGAAAAGGGAAAAAATAAAAAGGTTGCTGTTTTTGGGGAGGGCAAAAATTTTTTTTTTTCTCAAAGGGGGTCCCCTTAGGGTTTTTTTCAAAACCAAAAAAGGGCCCTGGTGGGCTTTCGGGGCCCCTTTCCCCAAAACCTTGGGATATCAAAAGGGTAAGAAGGGGGGAAAGCAAAAAAAAAAATTTTCCCCTTTTTTTGTTTTAAAAATTCCTTTGGCTTTACCCCACCAAATTTTTTATGAGAAAGGGGAAAAAAATCCCAAAAGGTTTCTTAAAGGAAACTGGTTTTTGGAAAAAAAATTTTTTTTTTTTTCAAAATGGGGGAAAAGAAATTTGGGTTTGTTGAGGGGGCAGGGGTTTTGCCCCTTTTTAAAAGGGAAACTCTAATAAGGGGAAAAGCAAACAAAAACTTAAAAGGGTTTTTTTGTTTTTTTGGGGTTTTCCCCCTCTACCCTTACACGCCCCCAATATCCCAAGCATGAAAGGGCAAAAACCAAAAAGCGGGCCCTTTGGGGTTTGGTTGGAAAAATCCTTTTTGCTTTTCAAAACTCTTGGGCAAAAAAAAAATTGGATTTTTTCCCAACAGGGGCCCCGTGGGTTTGCCCCTTCCCCGCCTTGTGATAGAAAAGCTGTGGGGGAAAAAGGGAAAAAAAAACCCCTTAAAGGGGTCTCTTTCCCTTAAGGAAGACCCCCCCCCTTAGTTTTGTGCCTTTCCCCGCCCCCTACTTCTCTATTCCCCCAAGGAGGAAAAAATGAAAAAGCGTTGTTGTAAAATCCTTTCAAAAAACCCTTTTTTCCCAAAACCCGGGGGTTTTAAAAGCAAATAGGATTTTTTAAACCCAAAAAGGGGGGTTCCCCAGCCCCTTTCCCATTTTTCCCCTTTTTTATAAGTAAGAAAGGGGGCGGGGGAAAAAAAAAACCTAAAACCGAGGGGTGCTTCCTTAAGGAAGACCCCTTTTGATAGTCCTCCCACACACACCATATCCCATTAATGAAAGGGGGAAAAAACCCAAAAGCGGGTTTTTAAAATTGGTTGGTAAAAATTAATTTTTCTTTTCCAAAAGGTTGGAAAAGCAAAAGGATTTTTAAAAAAAAGACGTTCTTCTCAAACCCCCTTTCCCATTGCCTTTATCAATGCAATAGAGGGAAAAAAAAAAAATTTCGCCTTTCCCTTGGGGTTTTAAAGGAAATTTCCCCGGGTAGCTCCCCCAAAGAAAATCCTCTCCTAAAAGGCAAAAAACCCAACACGGGGTTGTAAAAATTTTGGTTCCCCCCTTTTTCCTCCAAACCCTTTTTCAAAACAAAGGGATTTAAAAGGGGTGGGCCCAGCCCCTTTTAATGTTGTGTTTGGGTTGGGGGGGTTTGTTTTGGGTTTTGGGGGGTTTTTCCCACTGGGGGGGGTTTTTTAAGGGGTGGGGTGGGTTGGTAATGAGAGGGGGTTGGTAAAAAAAACCTTTTGCTTTCCAAGTCTTGGGAAAAGCAAAAGGATTTTTTTTAAACCCAAGGAGTTCTTTTCACCCCCCCAAACCTTTGGTTTTTTCTCTTTAGGGCGAAAAGGAAAAAAAAACTTCGCCGTTGGTGCTCTTCCCCAGGAGAGATTTCCCTTCCGACACCAGCCCCCCGCCCCCTTACTTTTCTACCGCATGAAAGGGGGCAAAAACCCAAAAAGCGTTGTTGTGTAAAATCGCGGTTTTCTTTTTTCCCAAACCCTGGGGAAAAGCAAAAAGGAATTTTAAAAAAACAGGGCCTTCTTTCCCGCCCTTTTCCCATTGCCTTTTTCAGTGCAAGAGAGGGGAAAAAAAAACAAAAAACCGTTTTGGGGGGTCGGGGTTCTTAAAGGAAATTTCCCTCCTAGGAAGCCCCCCACAAGCCAAAGTTCTTTTTCTCTACTTGCACTGAAAAAGGGCAAAAAGAAAGGGGCTGAGAGAAGTACGGTTGGTAAAAAATCCTTTTTTGCTTTCCAAAGATCTGGAAAGCAAAAGGATTTTTTTTTCCCCAAAAGGGGGGGTTCTTTTCACCCCCCCAAAATGTTTTGTTTGCAATCTAAATAAGGGGAAAAAGAAAAAAAATACTCTTTTGGCTTTGGGACCCCTTCCGTTGTGCTCCCCCAAAGGCCCGATCTTTTTCCCCCTTTTAAAAGGCAAAAAAACCAAAAAACCGATGAAAGGCTTGGTAAAAATTTTTTTTGCTTTCGCCCTCCGTTTATTCCCAAAAACAAATTGAGGTTTTTTAAACCCCAGGGCCTTTGGGTTTCACCCCTTTTATTGCCTTTGACAGAGCTGTAAGGGGAAAAAAAAACAAAAAATTTTTTTTGGCCCCAAAGAATCTTCCCCCCCACTACCCAGCCCCCCAAAAGCCCCGATTTTTTTCTCTCATGAAAAGGGAAAAAAGAAAACGTTTCTGTGTGAGAAATTTTTTTTGGAAAAATCCCTTTTTTTTTTAAAAGGGGGAAAAGCAAAGAGGAACAACCAAAGGGTTGGGTTTTTGCCCCCTTTCCCCTTCTTGGATTGCGATTTAAAAAAGGGGAAAAAAAACAAAAAAACCACAAACCCCTTTTGGGTTTTTTAAAAATCTTTCCCTTTGGGTTTAAAACCCACCAAATTTTTTGAGAAAAGGGGAAAAAAAAAAGTTTTTTTAAAAAGAGATCTTTTGGCAAAAAAACCTTTTTTTTTTTCCCTTCAAAAAAATTTAGAGGGAAAAACGGGGCTTGGGCTTTTAGCCCCCCCCAAAGGGAAGAATTTCTAAGAGAGGGCGAAAAAAAAAACCTTTTAAAAAGGGTTTTTGTTTTTTGGGGCTTTTCCGCCCCGTCCTTAACCACCCCCCATATCCCACTTGTAAAGGGCAAAAAACCCAAACAGCGGTTTTTTTTGGGGTTTGGTTTGTAAAAAATCCCTTTTTTCTTTTAAACCGGGGTCAAAACAAAAGGGTTTTTTACAACCAACAAGGGGCCCCGTGGGTTTTTCCCCCCCTTTCCCCCTTTTATAGAGATGCGTGAGGGGGGCAAAAAGGAAAAAAAAATTTAAGGGGTTCTTTTCTCCTTTTAAAGGAAAATTTTCCCCCTGAAAGCTCCCGGGCCCCCCAAAAGCCCCCATATCCCACCCGATGAAAGGGGGAAAAAAACCCAAAAAGCGTTTTTGGTGAAAAATCCCTAAAAATTTTTTTTTTTTTCAAACCGTGGGCAAAAGCAAATTGAGGATTTGTTTTCACCAACAGAGGGCCTGTGGTTTTTTCACCCCTTTCCCAAAAACCTTGTGATATGCAATGCTAAGTAGAGGGGGAAAAGGCAAAACAAAAAATTACAAACCGTTCGGGTGCTCTCCTTAAAGGGGAGATCTTTCCCCCCGACTTACCCGATGCCCCCCAACAGCCGCCAGTATCTTTCTACCGCACTAAGAGGGACAAAAAACCCCAAAAACTTGTTGTAGATAAGTACTGGCTTGGCTAAAAAATCCTTTTTGCTTTCTAAGACTCGGGGGGCAAAAGCAAAATTTAATTTTGTTACAACCAACGAGGCCTGTGGGGTTCTCAGCCCCTTTCCCATAATGCCTTGTGATATGCAAGCAAGTGAGGGCGAAAAGGGAAAAAAAAACTTACAACCCCTTTGTTCGGGGCTCTCCTTAAGGAGAATCTTTTCCTTTTCCCGACACCCCGATGCCCCCACACAGCCAGCCGGGATCTTCTCTACCTACTAAGAGGACAAAAATCCCAAACAGGGTTTGTCTGAGTGAGAATACTGGCTTGGTAAAAAATCCTTTTTTCTTTCCAAGACTCGGGGGGGTCCCCCAAACAAATTTTTAGGATTTTTTTACAACCAACAGAGGGGCCCGTGGGCTTCTCACCCCCCTTTCCCATAATGCCTTTTGATATGCAATGCTAAGTAGAGGGGGAAAAGGCAAAACAAAAAAACTTTTCCAAGCCGTTCTTTCGGGCTCTCCTTAAAGGGGAGATCTTCCCTTCCTGAGCCCCGATGCCTCCCACACAGCCGCCATATCTTCTCTACCCGCACTGAAAGGGCAAAAAAACCCAAACAGCGTTGTCTGAAAATGAGAGTACGGCTTGGCTAAAAAAACCTTTTTTTTTTTTCTCAAGACTCGGTGGGCAAAAGCAAAAAGAGGATTTGTTAAAAACCAACAGGGGCCTGTGGGCTTCTCACCCCTTTCCCATAATCCTTTTTATATGCAATGCTAATAAAGGGGGAAAAGGGGAAAACAAAAACTCTACAAGCCCTTCTTCGGTGCTTCCTTTTAAAAGGGGGGATCTTCCCTTTCCCGACTACCCCCATGCTCCCCCACACCCGCCAGATCTTTTCCCCCCTCCACTGAAGAGGACAAAAATCCCCCAAACAGGTTGTCTGGAGAAGAACTGGCTTTAAAAAAAAACCTTTTTGCTTTTTTCCCAAAACCCTGGTCAAAACAAATTGAGGATTTTTTACAACCAACAGAGGGCCTGTGGGCTTTTTACCCCTTTCCCAAAAATGCCTTTGATATGCAGATGCAATAAGGGCGAAAAACAAAAAAAACCCTTTAAACCTTTTCGTGCTCTCCTTAAGGAAGATCTTCCCTTCCTACTACCCATGCCTCCCACACACCCGCCAGTATTTTCTCTACTCGCACTGAAAGGGAAAAAAAATCCCGAAACACGTTGTCTTAGAGAGGAACCCGGCTTGGTAAAAAAACCCTTTTTCTTTCTCAAACCTGGGGTCAAAACAAATAGGATTTTTTTACAAAAAACCCAACAGAGGGGCCCGTGGGCTTCTCAGCCCCTTTCCCATAATGCTTGTGATTGCAGATGCTAATAGAGGGCAAAAGGCAAAACAAAAACCTTTTCAACCGTTGTTCGGGCCTCCTTAAGGAAGGGTCTTCCCTTCCCCGATCCCCCCCCCCACAGCCAGCCGTATCTTCTCTACTCTCACTGAAAGGGACAAAAATCCGAAACAGCGTTGTTGTAGAAGAAGAAATGGCTTGGCTAAAAAAAATTTTTTTTCTTTCTCAAACTCGGTGGGTCAAAAACAAATGAGGATTTTTAAACCAACAAGGGGCCGGGGGTTTGCCCCTTTATAATGCCTTTTGATTGCAGATCTAAGTAGAGGGCGAAAAAGGGGAAAAATAAACTACAAGCCCCTTTTTGGTCTCCCTTAAAGGGGAGATCTTCCCTTCCCACTACCCGATGCCTCCCACACAGCCCCCATATTTCTCTCCTGCATGAAGAGGGAAAAAAATCCAAACAGCGTTTTTTGTAGATGAGAGAACGGGTTTGGAAAAAAAAACCCCCTTTTTCTTTCTCAAGGACTCGGTGGGTCAAAAGCAAATTGAGATTTGTTACAACCACAGAGGGCCTGTGGGCTTCTCAGCCCTTTCCCATAATGCCTTTGTGATATGCAATGCTAAGTAGAGGGCGAAAAGGCAAAAACAAAAACTCTACAAGCCGTTCGGGTTTGGTGCTCTCCTTAAGGGGAGATCTTCCCTTCCTGAGCTACCCGATGCCTCCCACACAGCCACCAGTATCTTCTCTACTCTGCACTGAAGAGGGACAAAAAAAACCCGAAACAGCGTTGTCTGTAGATGAAAAGATACTGGCTTGGCTAAAAAATCCTTTTTGCTTTCTCAAGACTCGGTGGGTCAAAAGCAAATTGAGGATTTGTTACAACCAACAGAGGGCGCTGTGGGCTTCTCAGCCCCTTTCCCAAAATGCCTTGTGTATGCAGATGCTAAGTAGAGGCGAAAAGGCAAACAAAAACTTTACAAGCCGTTCGTTCGGTGCTTTTCCTTAAGGAGAGATCTCCCTTCCTGAGCTAACCCGATGCCCCCACACAGCCAGCCAGTATCTTCTCTACTCTGCACTGAGAGGGACAAAAATCCCGAAACAGCGTTGTCTGTAGATGAGAGATACTGGGTTGGCAAAAAATCCTTTTTGCTTTCTCAAGACTCGGTGGGTCAAAAGCAAATTGAGGATTTGTTACAACCAACAGAGGGCGCTTGGGGCTTCTCAGCCCCTTTCCCATAATGCCTTGTGAAAATGCAGATGCTAAGTAGAGGGCGAAAAGGCAAAACAAAAACTCTACAAGCCTTGTTTCGGTGCTCCTCCTTAAAAATTCTTCCCTTCCAGCTACCCGAGCCTTCCCACAAGCCACCAGATTT
>JAODAL010059163.1:0-21658 GCA_025379985.1 Phyllomedusa bahiana
CCCCAAATGCTTGGCACCCTTTTTTTGATTTACAGGAGGAAAGGGTGATCGGTATGGAAACCCAAAAAAACCAAATTACCTCTTAGATGCATATTCCTTTTAATAAAACGTGAATTTTAAACATCAAAAACATGCACAGCTCCATTGTTTTCTATGGGAATCTGTGCCATTGGAGCACATGATGCATTTTGCTGTGCATTGTTTTTAGCAATATACGAAACGTGCATTAAAAAAAGTAAAGAAAAAAAGCAAAACCATTTCGATTCTATGCACGGTTACATTTTCCCATGTGGCACATATATCCCCAACTACTGGGAATAGCTCATTGTCCCGCCATTGAGCTGTAAATTTGGCCCTATGTCTGGGTTTTTAAGCAAATAATGTCCCATTTTTCTGTGACTTTTTATTCCCCTGTAAATTGCTAGTCAGGCTAGTGTCGGGCCTCGCAAGACAATGAGGACCTTTGACATGACTTGTGAGCAGGGCTGTGGAGTTGGCAATCCGAAACCCCGACTCAGACTCCTCAATTTCCCAAACCTCCAAATCCCCGACTACCACATACATGGCGCATGTGTAAGTGATAACTTTACTGTAGTAAAAGGGTAACATCAGACTGTTTTTATCACCTTATGATAAAATTTAATCAAGCTATTTGGGTTAGAACAGACACAGACAAGCAAAAGTAACAATGTTTTGATCTTTTGAACACTTGTGGGTAGAGTTTGAAAAAAAGCTGTATTTGTATCCAAGTCCAGTCTGAAACCAACATTGGGAATGGGGTAGAAGAGACCTGGGAAACCAGATTTTTGTCAAGACATGCTTGAATTTTGATTCAGAGCCCAGAAGGATTAAAAGGCAGAGCTGAAAGCCAAAAGGTGGATTTCCCAAAATACATAAAAAAAATAATAAAAATTAACACTTTTTATTTTTAGGAAACAAAAACTGTAACAAAGCAGATGCTAGATACTTGCAAGTCAAGTTTTAAAGTATAAGAATATAAGATGACTGTATAAAATTACAGTAGCCTCATGTACAAAGCTGTAGTGGATGGTGAGCTATGGAGCCTGAAAGTCACAAGTTCAAAACATTGTTACCCTTTTGCTTTTCAGTGTCAAATATATTTATTGGACATGACTTCAGGACACAAAAAAAATTGTAAATATGCAAAACCCTGCAGGAACATTTGTGGAATCTCTGAATTTTTTGTTTCTGAAAAAATAGTATTGGCCTCCATCAATCCTGCATACATGACCTCACAACTGATCTCATTATTTCCCAGGCTAGAGAAGGGCCTCTCCTCACTAACTTGGGTTGGTGGGCAAAGCGTGACCACAGGGGCAACACTTAACAATGTTAGGTATAAAGGAATTGCCTAAAGCCACAGTCCGTTTTGATAAATGGTTGAACTCTTCAAACTTTGAAAACGGGAGAAAAATTTTTTTCTGAAATCTGTTTGCCTTGGGAGCAGAATCTTTTTTTCCCCTGGGGCAGCCGTTTTTGCCTGCTCCATGTCATCAATTAAAACTCCTCATGTGATGAGGCTTAAGATATGGGGAGCAAGCAGCACTGGCCGGGACCCAACTCCTATTGCTCTTTGCATCGAACTAACTGGAGCAACTTATTATATATTTTGGGAGTCGGTCCATTTTATGACGCCTCCGACTCCTGCAAAATAGCCACCGACTCCGACTCCACAGCCCTGGTTGTGAGCTTGTGTACTTTTGCCAAAATACCAACTAATACCTCACATTTGAGTATGTAGTTTTGCCCTATAATACTGGGGAACAGAGGGTGTCAGTATTTTGTGTTGGACACTTGAAATATGCTGGGTAACCTGCTCAATCGAATAGTAAGGGTGTCATCAATTGGTTGTAAGCCAACAGCGTATAATTGGCCTCTTTATAAGCCTTATCTATGTGCGATTGTAATACCAGCAATCACCCCCCTCATGAATAGTAGGCATATGAGTAGTTGTTTATCAGTATTTTTGGAGTCTCTCCTGTGTTGTATTGTGGCTTTTCTGCATACTGGTGTGAACTGGTACTTATTCAATGTGCAGTTTACGATTAGGCAGTTCCCCTCCTCCCCCGAGTGAATGGGTGTGTGATCAATTGTTCCCTAGTGAGCTGCACCTGTTAAAATTCTCCCATGTATCACTTGGGCTTATATTGCCTCCTACTGGGAATAGCTCATTGTCTAGCCATTGAGCTGTAAGGATGGCTTTGTGTCTATTTCTTTGTACATAACACCGTCATTTTATAAAAGATCTATGGGGATTGCAAAAACACACTAATTCTGTGTGTACTTCATTGCTTGATGCATAGCAAGAAATGGATACATGATCACAAAGGATAAAACGCACGCAAGAATGTGTGACAAATGCAGGTAGGTTATGTGGGTTTTTACCGTGAAAGCTGTGTATTTTTAAGTATTTTCTCTATGTCATGTGAATCTAGTCTTAGGAGAGGACTGAAATAGCTGGGGCAAGTTTTGGCCTCCATTCACATGACGTTTTTGAATTTAATGTGTAAGTTTTAAAGCTTCTGCCTTCTGCCCCCTTTTACAACATTTCCATAAATGTATAAGCATGTAGAAGCATACGTTTGCATCTGTTTTTGTCCATATTTCCAACATTTTGTTAAGAATTTCTTCAATATTATATGCAATAAAGTATGTTGAATGTGTTCGAACATAGATCTTTACATTTGAATTTTTCTCATTGACTATCATGTTAATTAAAAGGAAAAAATGTTGAGTTTTGTTAATTTTTGAAAAATAAAACAAAAAGTGTGGTAGTCTTCACAAAAAAACCAAAAAAAAACCGTATACATACAGCGATGAGGCAAACGTAGTCAAGTGTGTGCATTTGGCAAAAACGTGACACGGACTGGTCCATACTGTTGATTCTGGCCACTGCTGGGGAGTGAGGCAACGCCAGCTCAAAATTCAGGGCATGCTATGGTTTTTCTAACTGCTGCATTAAATGGGTGTTCGTACCATGCTGTTTCGCAGCCAGCTTCAGGCCCCACTTCCTGTTCAGGCTGGGAGGGATTCTACAGCAGAAAATGGCATATTAGCTCTGCTATTCCTAGCCGAGCCTGTTAGAGGGACATTGAGGATGGAGGGGTTTTAACAGCTGGGCACACAGCTACAAAACTCTAAAAGGGTTAAAGTTTTTTTATTTAAGAAAAAAAACAAAAAAAGCTCAGGTTCTGGTGATAAGACAGCAGGGAGTGACTTCACCATCCCAGCCAGGGCAGTAACCTGCTTGTGTACACAAGCTTCCCTAGGAGATGAGTTCTGAAGAGAGGCAAAATCAGAGCAGCAATGTATTTGATAATAGTCTTTATTTACCTCTGCCTACACATTCAAAGCTCATCAAATGTGGTGAGAAAACCACTTTTATGCAGCTGCAGATTTATCATGAATTTCCACTGCAGATTTCCCTTTTGAAAAACATAAGGTGGAATCTGCCCTATGAGGAAACAGAGAGTGGATATGGGGTATTAAGGGGTTTCTCCTACAAAAATACTTTCAAAATGTAGGAAAACTAAATGAAAATTTTTTCCAAATATATTGTTTTGGGGTCTCTTTTTTTTAAGGGCTACAAATGTTTTTTATCACCTTCTGAGGGCTCTCGGGTTTCCCAATACCGACCTGGTACTCCCCTTCGTGCTGTTGTTCTGAATCGGGGATGACCTCATCACACAGGCGGGCCAGCAGTTTTAACTTGTGTGTTATTGATTTTTCAAAAAGACTTTTATTTTTTAATTACTCAGCCCTTTCCCCAACCCTCAAAAAAAAAATTAAATCTAGACAAAAACAGAGGTTAATACACAGGCTCATCCCAATGCAATTAAGACAGCTTGACCCAAAATGACAGAGCCAATCACTTTTTTTCATTCATGCATCCTTTGAAACTTTGAAAATAACCCCCTTTTAAAGGGGAAGGACACTTCCTGAAGAGGACCCCTTTGATCACCTGCCATGCATTAGGAGGTTGTGGTTGTTGCTGCTTGCTTCTGTGGTCGGGCATGCCGCTTCAGTCCGACAGACCATTTAGGGCTGGCCTGTAAGAGACAGCAAAGTGTGAATGTTCGGATCACTTGGAAACAACACGAATTATGAGAAGCGTCTTCAATGACAGCAGAATGGGGGGAGGCCGCCTGCTATTGTCTCCACTGGAGGTCAAGGAGATTCCTCCCTATTATGTCAGGAGGTCACTGGGGTAGTAGATGAGTGCAGCATACATCATCATTTGTGCACAATCACTAAAATACCTGGGAAATTTGTGAACGAACCCGGGGTGTCTCCTGTACTTTTTCCCGGGGAAAGGCAATGCATTCATTAACCCTTAAAATGCCCTTTTTCCTTAATAGGCCAAGCAAGTCGCAAAGGGTTAAGGGCTTATCTGCAATCCTTCAGCAAGAATAGTCTGCACGCCGGGAAAAAGGGCCCGAAAAAAAGCTTAGGAAAACACAAACCCCCTTTCCCCCGGGTTCCTATTAATATTCCACCTTACAATAGGCCAAACTAAATAAACGTAGCGGCGACAGTGCGGCTGAAAACTGCGCCTCACTTTTTTCTTTTAAATTATCGTTTTCAAATACATTGCTGATGGTTGCAGGGTGCTGTGGGTAAGGCCTGGTTCAAAATTAAAAGTTTTCAGTTAGATGGGATTAATAAGGGAAATAGCAAAATTTATTAGGGGACTGTAATAGAAAAAATAAAAATGAAGACGCTTGCATAAGATCTTGTCCATAGTTAAAGCCGAGTTTTTTGTTTTTCAGGAGCGTGGTCTAAGCAGCGCAGTAGTGAGGGGAACAGTCTTTAGGCGGGGGTAACAACCTGTGAGGGACTTTGAGAGGGGGGGCTTTAGAAAGGAGGCACCGCCTCTCAAACGTGTTCACAGGTTTGGGTTTCCCCCCTGAAAGAGCTTCAGCCTACTACATGCGCTGGTAGATCCACCCCTGAAAAAAACTAAACGCTCTGGCTACACGGGCAAGACTCTTGATATGCAAGCTGTTAAAAGATTTTTTTTATTAAAATAGCCTAATTTAATTTTCTACTTCCTTATTTAATGCTCTGAACTCAACAAATTTTTTAATTGCCAAACAAAGGAGAAAACCCCATATACAGACGCCACCATTGGTTTAAAACAGACTTTTTTCCTATACTTTTGGGATAACCCCATTTTTTTCTTGAGGAAGGCCTGGGTTCAAATCTGCTCAAGTTCCCTTTTTGGGTCAGAAATGGGGAAAAAACAAGGGTGTTCCAACAACTACTGCACTTTAGGGTTGGACAGATTTCCATCAGGGGGCAATCATTTTTTTAGGGGAAATTTCGAAAGACTCCGAAAAAATCCAATAAACATAAAAGGGGCCCCAAAAATGATTTTCAAAATATGCCCGGGGGAACAAAAAAATTTTATTCATTTTTAATTCGCCCAACCCAGGGGCAAGTTGGGACTAGGGGGATGGTTTAACTCCCCCAAAAGAAAATTTAAAGGGGAAAATTTGAAATTAAAACCAAACAGAAAAGGCTCACTTATTGTGATCTCGAAAGGCTGTAAGGCTCTGTTCACACAGTAGGTTTCCTTTTCAGAACCAAATGGCGTGCGGACCCTTAACTCCTTAACGCCTCTCACCCACTTTTGAGTCGGCGTCGGGTCTTTCGCTACACACCTTTTGGGGTCGCGTAACATTGGGTTTCGGCTCCCGGGGGCCGCCTGCCCAGATCCTTTTTTAAAGCCCTATCCCAACATCTCCTGCAGCACCGGGGAAACCTCAGTTCCCGGGGCTTTAAAAACCCCTTTTATTGCGGCGGATCGTCACCGCGCGCAATCCCCGGGGGTTTTCCCTGCTTGTCGGTGATCGGAAAACCCGGGGGGGCCTGACAAGCCCAGGAAAAGGGTGCACAGTCACCCCCGGGGGCCTAAAGCCCCCGGGGTGTCTTGTAAATAAGCCCGGCTGGACGACTGTGTGCTGCCCATCAGCCTGTTCAGACGACAAGATTATAATGTATAGCATAATGATATCTAATACTTCCAAATTAAAAAAAAAAAAAAAAAAGTAGAACAATTCTCCCTTCATGGGATTTTTTTAAAAAAAAAAAAAAAACAAACAAAAAGTGTAAAATAAATTGAATAAAAAAAAAAATAAAAATAAAAAAATTTTAAAAAAAACAAATTTGCATATATTTAACACAAAAAAACCAACATATTTAGTATCCACACACGAATAACCCGTGAATTAATCAACATGTTAAGTGTGAAATGTGAATGGTTTAAAAAAAAAAAAAAAAAAAAAAGAAAAAATAAAAAAAAAACTGAAATATTTAAACTGAAATTTAACTATTCCCCCATAAAGTACAAAATCTCGAAATAAAACGGGCCCATCCAATGCGTCATGAAAACTAAAAAAATTTCAAATGTTAAAAACCCAAGGGGGCAAAAATAAAAAAAAAATGTTCAGGTCATTAACTACTTTTCAGGCGTTCGGCTTAAGGGGTTAAAAGACGGGACACCAAAAGCCCTCGACTGATCCTCCTTGAATTACTTGGTGTTCATTGTCTCCATATGAAGACTAGGGCGGCATACTGCACTGACCTGCCTGTTAAGTCTACAAAGGCTCTATTGGTAGTGTGAACAAAGCCTTAGGACAGGTTCCCACAACCTCTTTTCAGCGCTAAAAAAAAATCAGTATCCTCAATGAAAAAATGAGTGGCATATTAGCAAGGAAACAAGCCGGATTGTCCGAGGCAGATTTCTGCCTTCAATACTCAAGTCTTTGAGGCTTTTTACACACTGAAAATAATGGAAATATCAATTCTTTGTAGGCGCGGACGATAAAATCAGCATCATCTGAAGAAGCGGATTTTACATAGGGTAGAGTGTAAATCACTTTACAGCTGGATTGGATACCGATTCTGGATGCGGAATCCACACCCAAACCCGACGGGCGGACATACCCTTAGGGGGTGTTCACATGGTGTATGGGCGCCGAAGTACGTCCTGTAAATACAGTCAAATCATTTACAAGTCCAGGACTCATTGAGTGCTGTGTAAAATTGTCTGCATTCAGACGACGACGGTTTTACCATCGTATTTCTCGGCGCTGAGAAATACAACAGTATAAGAGGCAGAAGGCTGCTTTGGGCCATTGCGTGGTGAAAAGACGCACTTACAGAGGCGTACGTTTAACAGCGCTAACGAAGGCGTATTGCGACGTGTACCTACCCCTACTTAACAAGTCCTTGAACCAGCCGTTTATCCTCCCACCCCCCTGACATGCCACACTGTCCTTTGTCTCAGTACACACAGGTGTGAATGCTGTATGGCTTATAAGGATTTTTCTACTAATTTCTTTTGCTGTGATACATTAGGCTTTATTTTATGTAATTATTACATTCATTTTTTTATTTTATTATGAGGGAAAATAGTACAACAAAGTCTGTTTTTCTCTTTTATTTTATTTTTTACAGCAAAAGTGAAAACTTGTGTCACTTTTCTGTCCTAGACATTTATATATAGGCGATATAAAGTTTTAGGCTATGTTCACACAATGTACTGCGGCACGTACAGTATGCGCTGCAGTACATCGCGTCTTTCAGGAGTATGCGCTAATACGTGCGAGCTCCTACAGCGCAGCCCGCCGGCCCCATTGACAGTCATTACTCCCGGCGCGGATTCGCCGCAAGCAATTAACATGTCACTTATCCCCCCCCGCGTTTCAATAAAGATCGCCCCTGAAATTTAAGGTCAAAGAATTAGGGTCTTCCTTGTTTCTTTTTCGCATCGAAAAAACCCTTAAAATACATTTTTGGGGGGACCTTTTTTTAAGGGGTTTTAAAGTATTTTTAAAAAACGTTCCAAAACGGGTTTTTTTGCCGCGTAAAAATTTCGGGGGGTAAATTCCCCCTTGATAAACCGCGAAATGCCCCCGCCCAAATTTCGGGAATCCATTGCTCTCATAAATACTATTTTCCCCCCACGGGGAAATTTAAATGACATTCCCATCAGTTTTTCCGAATTCTGCCCGCGGGGTAATTAATGTCTTAGGGGGTGGGGCGAAACCCCCCCCCCCCCCCTGGTTTCCCCGGGGGTACATGCGTATCCCGGGAGCAGCCCCGAAAAGGGGCACTTTTACTGTAAAGCACCACAATTTCATTTGTAACAAAGCCTTAAGTGGCAGGGGGGGCTTTTGGGGTCCCTCCCCCGGGAGCAGGCCGGAAAACTGGGTACCTTCCCGCACCCCCCTTTTAGCTACGCCCCTGGGTACGCTCTTTCCCGGGGGGTCTCCCGGTTTTTGGCCCTCAAATACACATGGTTTTCCCTCCTCACAAAACCCCAAACCCCCCAACATGTTTACAGCTAAACACAACCTGAAAGCCCCCAACGAGCATCAAAGGCCCTCCTGGCCTTATCCCCAAGGGGAAAATTTTTCCCTTAAAAACAAAATCCCCGCTGAAGCCACAAAGCACAAAATCACGCGGGGCCAAACCCTAAAGGGCCTTGGGCACCCAAAGGGAAAAAAACCCAAACAGGGAAAAAAAACCCCCGGGGGTCAAATGGGGGGGGGGCCCCCGGGAAAAAAAACCCAGAGTCCCACCAGGGAATTCCAGGAAAAACCCCAAATTCCCCCTAGAACCCCCCATAAGGCCGAAAATCAAAAAATGAAAAAAGGGGGCCCCACGCCCCCAAACGGTTTAAAGGGGGGCTGGGCCAAAAGGGGGAAAGGGGTAACCCAAAAAACCAAAACTGCAAAAAGGGGGTTTTTCCCCCTAAAAAATTGTAGGGTTTCCCAAACGCCAAGGGAAAGGTTAAAAAAAACGCTTGGGGGCCCGGGAAAAACCGCAAATGGGCAAGGGAAACCTTCCATGTTCTCATGGGCTGACCTCAGCTGACCACGGCCCCCCCAATCTGCCCTTTCTGCCTGTACACCCCGGCAACAAATTCCCAACAAACCACCACAAAAAAGCCCAGCGGGGGAAAGCTTCAGGGGAACCCCTCCCCACCAACCAGGCCAATGCTCATACAGCAAAGTCATCAGCAGTCCCCCCCGGGCCTTTCCTGTAGCCCCCGTAAAACCCCTGTATGGGGATGTACGTGAAAACCCTGGCATCACTGAGTGGGGGGGGGGGGACACGGGGGACCAACATGCCCGGAACAAAGGGGGGCCAAAAATAAAGTCCAAGGCCATTTTTTGGGTTTAAATTTTAGTTAAAGGGTTTTGGGCTCACTACATTTTTATCCCTGCACCACATCCTTTTTTCGGGTTTTACTTTTGAATTCAGGGGGTGTTTTTTCCCGGGGTTTCCAAATAGGCCCGCAGTTTGAAGCCAGTCTGGACTATAGCGACCTGCGCTGGCAGCCTATCAGGAAAAGATCAAACAGGGCTGTAGGGTATAAACCAAACCAGAGCTGATGCACCCCTACAAGAGGGATATTTTGGAATAGGTTTGGACACTGTTAATTTTAAAATAAAACTTGCAAAATGACTTGTTTTTTTTCAAAATCTTTTAAAATAAAAAAACCCGCAATCCCCCGGGAAATGAGACAACCCCTTTAAAAAAGCAGTTTTCAAAAACAGGGGGTTTTCCTGGAAAAATCCCCAAAAAAAACCCCCCCAAACCCTAAAAGGGAATTTTTTTTGGAAAACTCTCCACTTAGAGGTTGTCCAGTTCATACCATATTTAAAGGGGCTGTCCACCTCTTATTTTTTAGCAAAAGAAGGGGAAAGCCAACCAAAAAAAAGTTTTTAGGCAGTCTTCAGGTTTCAAACGGGATAGGGACGAAAGGTTTTTTTCCCTTTAAATTGAATTTTTTATGTAAGTCGGAACGGGCATTTATTTATAACTCCACACAAGAAAGGGGGTTTTTTTTAAAAAATTTTTGGGTAGTGCGGGGAAGGTTTTTTCATTTTTTTTTTTCTGTCTGTGCCCCCTTAAGAAGATTTCCCCTCATTTTTAACTCATGTCTCTTGGGGATGCGGGAAATTGGGCGTTCCAACACTATTATCTGCTTTTTAAAAATGGGAACCTTTCAAAGGGGAGCCCTCCCCCCAATTCCCCATTTTTTAACTAGGGCAAAAGAATAAGTTTGGACTGGATCTCCCACCCCCTCCCCCACTTCGCTCCACCCACGCCCATTTTCACCAGGGGTTTTCGGGTTTTTTTATTCAGGTGGGTTCCCCCAAAGGGGAGGCCTCCCGGGGCACGTTTCCGAAAAAAACAAACACTGGAAAGCCCGTTCCTTCCTAAACGTATGTAAGGGAGATGCACAAGACTGCTGGGGAGTCAGTCCCGTTGGGCCCCAGCATAGGGCCCATTTCGAAAACAAAACACGACCGGGGGGAAAACCCCCCTGGGAAAAGAGTGAGGAGGAGGGCGAGCATGTTTTTTTTTTTCTCTTGATTGGGCTGCAGAAGCCGATTTGTTTCATCCCGGTTATAAGTGGGCAACCCCCTTTTAAAAAAGGTTTTCTAGATGGGGAACAAATCTGCTCCCTTCTCACCACCCACTCAGGAACAGCGCCTCTCTTGTCCAATGGTTGTGTCTGGTATCACAGCTTCGCGCCATTCACAAGGAAGAAAACCTCCATGTGATGACCCTTTTAAACCCTTTGGGTTAAATCGAAATTTTTAATTTTTTAATTTTTTTTTATATTTCCTTTTATAAGAGCCATAACTTATTTTGCCATTGGGAGACCTATTCTTTGTGGTTATAGTATTTTTATTGGTATTTTTTGAGGCAAAAATCTGGGGGGACCTTGTGGTCACTTTTTTATTCATTAAATTTTTTTTTGGGGGATGAAGGGGGGGGGAAAAATTTTGGGGGAAAAATTTTTTCCGGTAAAAAGAAAGGAAAAAATTTAAAAAGTTTTAAAAAATTTTTTAGAACAAAAAGAACCAAATTTAAAATAAAAAAACCCAAAATTTAAAATTTTTTTTTAAACTTTTTTTAACCCCCTGAAAGTCCCCAAATTACATCTGCGCACAAAACACAGCAAAATTAATAAATTGCAAATTTTTTCGCTCAACAGCTTTGGGCCCCTTTAGGGTTTTTTTCAAAAGGGGGGCGGGGGGGACAAACTTAACATTAAAAGGCCCCTAATCAAGTGTTTCCCCAATTTTGGGTGGCCCCTAATTTTAAAACACCCCAAAACCCCCACCTAAGTCAGACTCTAAAAACCCACTCTATACTAAAATAACATACAGATCAAATGTCAGCGAGGGCTTCTTATAAAGCAACTTTTGCATTAATGGTAGGGAAGGGGGGAAAACCCCGCAAAGCAATTTCTTACACCCGTATCCGGGGGGCTTCTATGGGGCAAACCCCCCCCCAAAACAAAGGGGAAATCAGCGCCGGGCCTCCGGTTTGTCACAACATTGTTTTTAAAAAAAAAAAATGGGGAAACCCCTTTTCCCGATTTCCCCCAAAAACTTTTTCAACAGCAGAGATGGGGCTGATGGGGGTAGAGCAGGAAGTCAGGCTGGTCCACAGCCAGGGTGACGCACTCAGCCCAAAATAATCCCACCCCACCAGCCACCACTTCATCAAAGCACTTAAAATTTTAGGGTTAAAAAACCCCACTTGGGGAAAAAAAAAAAAAAACATTTTAAAAAACCCAAATACGGTGCGCAGAGGGGCGCCCAGAGCGGGCGGCAGAGGGCCCCAAGCGGGGGGGCAAAAGGGGCGCACAGAGCGGGCCGCAGAGGGGCGCCCAGAGCGGGCCGCAGAGGGGCGCCCAGAGCGGGCCGCAGAGGGGCGCCCAGAAACGGGGCCCAATAGGGGGGCCCAAACCCGGGCCCAAACCTTTCCCCGTCAATGGTAAGGTGCATATAACATGCCAAGTGTCAGCATCAGATCCCTCTCAGCACACAGGTGCATGTATAGAAATATTACCAGTGATGTAACTGATCAGCAGCAGTGTAGAGCCGGACACATTGCTTTTATCATCTGCTTGGCTTTTCTGGAACTTGTGCGTGACATTTGTGGCAGAACAATAGGCCAAGTGTGGAGCACAGCGACGCCTCATGTGACCGAGCCATAACAAGTACAGGCCGGATTAGGCCCCAGTAACATGCGCTTCAGCTGCGGATGAGGTCACGTTGAATAAAATAGCTTCTATAGAAGCCAATGAAACCTCCAGAGTCTGAGCATCTGGACAAGTCACAGCCCTCTGATGCCACCTCAGCTCTTTGGGCACGGCTGAAGGAAGTGCTATTGCTAAATACTATACTTCGAGTGGGTGCAACATAAAGCAGTGCATCCTCCCAATCCGGCAGCCGCTCCCTGCTCATCAATACAAAGGACAATTAGTAGATTTAGGGCGATTCCTTCCAGACCTGCCATCTACGGTCATGATTCCTGATAGGATTGTGACAATCTTTACATGGAAAAATGAAAAATACTGACAAGCCACAAAAATATTCCGATTAGTGACCCTAGAAAGGGCTCGTCCCCAGGGCAGGGTTTTCAGTCGATTTACAGTCTGTTTTTGGATTAGAAAACCACCTGTCAACCTTTTACATAGACTCAAAGGGGTTGTCTCACTACACTTTGAATTCAGAGGCGTGTTTAAAGGCCTCCACTAGGCTTCAGTAGAAGCCAGGTCTGTAGCTATAGCAACCAGTGCTGGCAGCCTATCATGAAAGATCAAACAGATCTGTAGCGACCTGAGGAGCTGATGCAGCCCATACAAGAGGGAATATCTCAGAATAGGTAGGATACTGTTAATGGACACATATTGCAAAGTGACTTGTTTTTGCAAGATTTTTAACATAAAAAGCAATCCTTGAAGTGAGACAACTCCTTTAAAATAGCAAATCTGTGCAGTAGTTCATGCTGCAGGGATTCTCCGCCGGGTGGTTTTTTTTTTACACCGCCTGCATAAAGAAAAACGTATAACTTGCTACACATGTTCTAAGTTTTTTGTCACGCTGGCGGTGTCAAAAACCACCTGGCGGAGAATCCGCTGTGTAGACTGCTGCACAGATTTCTGTTCAAGTCTATGGGGGAGAGTTGCTTGTCCGTTTTCAGACAGTTTCTAAAACCACAAACCGTCCAAAAACCCTTGATGTAGGGACAGGCCCTTAGGGTATGTTCACATGGCCGATTTGGATGCTGAAACTAAGGGCCACATGTATGAAAACTGTCTAGGTCTAAAACTCACTTTGTTGCCCATAGCAACCAATCAGAGCAACCCTCTCATTTCATAAAAGTGTTTCTGGAAAAATGAAAGGGTCGCTCTGATTGGTCGCTATGAGCTCTGATTGGTTGCTATGGGCAACAATGTGAATTTTCGACCTAGACAGTGTTCATACATGTGGCCCTAAGTGCCAAAACCTCGTCTGAAGTGTCTCAATGCCGCACTTTTCAGATGAGGTTTGTATGAGGATTTGAACAGGTTTTTGACGAGGTTTTCAAACAGTTTTCTTTGTGAAACACCCATACAAATGAATACGCATGAAAAATGAGTCTAGGGGCTTGTTCACACGACGTTTTGAATGCGTTTTACAGATCCGTTTTTAACCTGAGAAAACTGGATGCAAACTGCATCCAAAAATCGAATCCGAAAACGCAACAGTGACCCTTTTTTTTGGTGCTAATGGTTTCTTTTTGCTGCTTTTTTACGGATCCTTTTTTGGATCGTTTTTTAAATGCTTTATTTAAAATAACCTATAAAACTGAAATTTAAATATAAAAAAACCCCCAATGCCCAAAAAAAAAAAAAACCTTTTTTTCCTATGTCAATCAACTGTACAACTGATTTTAAAAACCCCCCATTTTTTTTTTTTTTTAAATTCCCCATTTTTTAAACCCCCCCATGTAAAGGGTTTAAATAACAACTTTTTAAAAACTAAATATTTAAAACTAAATAAACCCCAAACATAATTTTCAAATTTTTGTTTTTAATTTTAAATCCAAGCTTTTACGGATGTTTTTTTGGCATGAAAGCGGACCCCGAAACGCACCCAAATGTATGCTGCTTTTTTGGACCCGTTTCGGAGCCAAAACCCACTCCATTATTTTATGGGGTTTTCCCTTGCGTAAAAGCAAGAAGAATTAAAAAGTAAATTTCTTAGGCCTCGTTCCAAGACGGATTTGAGCGGTTTATGGCCGCGGGTTCCCGTTTTTTCCCCGCGGCCAAAACGCGTTATTTATTAACGGGTTTTTTCCAGGGGAAAGCGTAAATATTCACACCCCGGGGTTTTCTGGCGTGGCCCCCGGTGAAGAACCTCCTGTCAAAACCGACGGGGTGCATGCGCGGCGGCTGTGCGGGGCTGCCTCGGCCATGCAGGGTTTTTTCGCGCGGCTGGGACCAGCTTTGGGGGGTTTGCCCCCCCGCTATTTAAATTTACATGGGGGCAAAACCCTTGGGCAACCTGCCCCCAACCACGCCCCTCCGGCCGGGCCATGCCCCCCACCCCCGGGGGGAGCGCGAGTTTGGGCGCGGTCCCCGGGGAGGTCCTGGGCCCTGGGAAAACCCCGGGCCCAAAACCTGGTGAACGAGGGCCTTAAAAAGGATCCGAAAAGGGATCGCAAAAACCCCATCACGATCACTCGTGAGAAAAGGATCATTTTTCCATTGAAAGCAATGTTAATCACACTACAACGTTAGATCCTTTTTTCGGGTCCGTAAAACAAAAACAAAAAACTCGTGTGAACAAGCCCTAACACCACGATGAGGGTTTGAAGCTCGCTTGATTTTCCCATGGGGATTTTAAATGCATAAAAACTTCTTTGGGGGAGTGTTTGGGCGCTGAAAAAGAAGTGTGGGAAACACACAGAAAAACCTCACTGTGTGTGAACTACAACATGCTTACATAGGAAGAATAAAAGAATGGGGGCTTTTTGAGGCGAAAAAAAACCCTCCGAAAAATTCACCCCATGAATTTCCCCCTAAGGCCATGCCCCACCCCGGGAAAAAACCCCAAAACGTTTACGCGGACCTTAATGGAAACTCCATGCAGCGGTCCCCACTACACGGATTTTCCGCCTGGCGGTTTTTCAGACATAGAACATGTTCATTCTTCCGTCCAATTTTCGGGCGGAATATGAACATCCCTGTAAAAGGGGGTTCTTTTTTCCCCACAAACGACGCACTTGTCAATGGGAGCTTTTAAAAATTTAAAAAAAAATAAATTTACAAAAAAAAAAAAAAGGCCACCTATCTATTTAAAGGGTTTGTTTCATGAAGGGGTTTTTTAACCTTATCGATGTGGAAAGCCACGCCACGTTTTCCGCGGGATAACGTTCCCCCTCGGACCCTCAATCCCTTTAACCATGTTCACACTAAGCTATGCTGGAGGTGTGGGAACATGAAAAATATGAATAAGTTCAGAACGCGCCCCCATTGAATTACGGTCATGCGCTCGCTGGGGGCTTTGTACTACTAGGAATACCCTTATGTCAATTTAGGGAAAAATGTTCTAAACGTGCCAGTCCATCATCACCTGCTCCGCCCTGCGGTGCTGACCCGGAGCACACTCACACCTCTGAATGGAAAAGATCAAGCATGGCCGCCTGAAACCTTCCACAGACTAGTTAATGGGTGAAGGATTTTTCAGCCATTAAAACCCCCGATGCTTTTCCCACTACAAAGTTCCCGGTGCAGGGGGTAAGGGGCAAGTGAAGCCAAAAACTGACGACAGCTTTGTGGGAACCCATGGTGTAAGGGGGGCAGGGGGGGGAACCGGACGCCCGGCCTGCCCCGGGAGATCTCTGTGTAGGGTGCAGCTTTTGGCTGGCCTGGGGTTTTCCGCAGGAAGTAGTTTCTTGTTGTCCTGGATCTATACACCAAGAGTCCGCAACTCCAGTCCTCACGCCTCACCAACAGGTCATGTTTTCTGGCTTTCCTTAACATTGCACAGTGGGTTTTAATTTTGGGCAGTGCCTTCTGTGGATATCCTGAAAACATGACCTGTTTTTGGGCTGAGGACTGGGTTGGGGGGCCCCCGTATTAGATATGTCACAACAAAGTTTAAAACCGTCCAAAAACCTTTACATTTTAAATGCCCCATCCTGGTTATTGGCCCAGGTTTGTGCTAAAAGCTGCGGTCAGTTTTCGGATTTCCATCGGGGCCCCGCTTGACAGTACGGGAAACCGAAAAACCCCGTTTTTTAAAAATTTTGGAATCCGGGGGATTTCAAAAACCGAAAAGGAAAACATCCTACACAGCCGGATTTTTTCTTGTGCCAAGGGCACTGTTACAGCAATTTTCGCAAGTTTAAACACTGAATCCCAAAATCCAACCAAAAAAAAGTTTGGTAGGCATAACCCTTAAAAGGGGGTTTTCTCACTACAGGGTTTTCTGCTTTTTTTTGTTAAATACTTGCAAAAACAAGTCACTTTGAAAAATTTTGTCCATTAAATGTCCAACCCACTCTGAATATCCCCCTTTTATGGGGCATCAGCTCCCAGGGCACTATATCAGACCTATTTGATCTCTCCGATAGGCGCCCGCACTGGTCGCTATAGCTACAAAACCCATTTGATCTCTCCTTAGGTGCCCCACTGGCGCTATAGTACAGACTATTTTTTCTCCCCCATAGCTGCCCGTGCTTTTTTCTATGCTACAGACCTGGCTAATCCTGCACCTAGTAGAAGCCATAAACGCCCCTGAATTCAAAAATGAAAAACAGGGAAAAAAGACTGCGGTAAGATGAATCAATGTAGTGAGACAACCCCTTTAAGAGAACACACTTGCTTGTAAATGTCCTACGTTTAGGACTTGGAACAGCCTAGGGGATTGCTATCCATGCCATTTCCAGAAATAGGGGTTCTTTCAGAGCTGCGCCACCATTCCTACCCCACATCGTACATGTCCTGTTCTAGATAAAACCAGCTACCTCAAGGTCTCTCCCACCTGGTGCCCCTCCAAATCAGATGGGATGGTACAGAGGCATTAGACAACCCCTTTCAATTTCAATATGAATCCATTACCTGATCTGACCCGTCACACAAGCTCACTTGTGAGGATTGGAGGGGGGGGGGGGGTGAGGGGGAGATGAGGAGCCATGATTACACGGGACTCACGTACCATGGAGTGTACAGCGCGGCCTCAAAGGGAAATTTTCCAAGGCCCCATTCACATCACGTGTTTGATCACATTAGATGGATACACTTTAATGATTAAAGAGGTTGTCTCACTACAAGGATCGCTTTTTATATTAAAGTCACTTTGCAATATATGTCCATTAACAGTGTCCTACATATTCCTAGATATCCCCTCTTGTATGGGCTGCATCAGCTCCTCAGGTTGCTATAGCTACAGACCTGTTTACTCTCTCCTGATAGGCTGCCAGCACTGGTTGCTATAGCTACAGACCTGGCTTCTACTGCAGCTTAGTAGAAGCCAGTAAACATGCCCCTGAATTCAAAGTGAAACCAAGAAAGCAGGACTGAGGTAAGATGAATAAATGTAGTGAGACAACCCCTTTAAAGACAAATGTTTTCTATGCCTACTTTTTTAATGTCTATGTTGAATTCCTGTGCATATCCATCTGTTTCTGAGGCAGTAGCTTTTCTCACCTTCTGTAGTTAAAGGACTTGTCCACCATAGAATTTTGTTTTTTTAAACCATACAGTTGTCCATTTAAAAAGTTAAACAGATGTTTTTGTTGCAGGTAACAGTGAAAAAAAAAACTTTAGTGGAACAAATTCTTTATTAAAGGCCTTGTCCACTACATATGTTTCTCTTAGCACACTGCTGCCTATCTAAAATAATCTTATACTCGCCTTATATGCAGCGCTGCGCCGTCCTCACTCTCCACCGCTCTCCTATTTACTTCTTGCTTCTTCCAGAAAGGGATGTCCTCACTGCAGAGGTCACGCACCCATCCGACCTCACCATTCGAACAGCTCACCTATGAATGGTGATGTCAGGCACGTGACCTCTGCAGCCAATCAGCGGCTGCAGTGGGGACAGCCACGTTCGGAAGAAGCCAGAATTAAACAAGAGACCGGTGGACAAGCCCTTTAAGAGAGAATTTGTTTAAAAAATTTTTTTCACTATTTCATGCAACAAAAACATCAGTTTGATGTATGTGAGCACAGAGCTTTACATCTGCATATGTTTCCCATTGACTTAAGAAAAACATTCATTATGTAAAAAAATAAGACAAAAAAATTCTGGGAGTCTACGCTTCTTCATCCCTCACGAGGAGGAGAGACATTAAACGAGGCATATACAGTAAATTGTATGCACTCCTTAAAGGGGTCGCCTAGTTAAAAAAAAAAAACAATTATTTTTCCTTGGGGTCAGGGAAGTCCAAAAAAGAGGTAAAAAAAAAAAAATCCCCACAAACTAACACTTACCGAGCTGTCCCCGGTCTGGCTACCTCCAGGCTCCCGAGGGGTTGTTCCACTGGACTACCGGCTTCTCACCCCCTAGCGATAGCAACAGGGACAGCTAGGTTGTTTTTAGCTATTTTGGACCTACCTGGCCCAAATAACATAACTTTACAGGGGTTGTCTCACTACAGACATTGATGGCACATTGCTCACCATCAATGTCCGACAGGTGCGGCTCTCACCCCTGAAGAATGAACCCTGAAACCTCCCCATTTTGACCAGAGAGGTGGTCAGGGCTCTTCCACTGAAATTAAAGGGGATTTCTCATCTCAAAGTTTCATAGGATGCATGAATGAAATAATGCTGCTTAGCTCTGTCAGTTCCTGGTCAAGCTGTCTGTAATTAGCATATGAGCTCCGTGTATTCAGACTTCTCTGTTTATTAATCTAGACCAGGCATCCTCAAACTGCGGCCCTCCAGCTGTTGGGAAACTACAACTCCCATCACTCCCACTGTTATAGCGTGTATAAATGCATGATGGGAGTTGTAGTTTCCCAACAGCTGGAGGGCCGCAGTTTGAAGACGCCTGCTCTAGATTAAATAAATTACCTTCTCTGAGGTCAGGAGAAGCTTCTGAGCTAATGTAAACAGTAATTACTTTCTTTTGTCTGAAAGATCAGATCACTATATTTACTATTTTGCCATAGGCAAACTTAAACTCTATCAGTTCTCTATCTGTAAAGCACTCAAACGTAACTTTTATTATGTATAACTCTTAACCTCTATACACACTATTTAAAAACCTGTTTTCTAACACCATTTAACCCTTGCTACTTCTGAAAGAAGGAATAGCTCCTTTTCTATTATCAAGTCTGGTGGAACCCCACCTACCAACAGGAAAGCCTTATATATACAGCAATTTACTAACTCCAGTAAGGGATCCCAAGCCTCCTACTTGGGCAGTTGTCCCTAACGTTTTACATTGTGATTTCTCACCTCTGTCTAGAAGTGTCACCTGCTGCAGACGGTGCCACAAGGGGGCCTTATTTGTTCTGTGTCCATTAGATTAGGGACAACTGCCCAAGTAGGAGGCTTGGGATCCCTTACTTGAGTCAGTAAATCGCTGTATATATGGGGCTTTCCTGTTAATAGGTGGTGTTCCACCAGACTTGATAACAGAAAAGGAGCTGTTCCTTCCTTCAGAAGTAAAAAGGGTTAAATGGTGAGGTTAGAAATCAGGTTTTTAAATAGTGTGTATAGAGGTTTAGTGTTATACATAATAAAAGTTACATTTTAGTGTTTTACAGATAGAGAACTGATAGAGTTTACGATTGCCTATGGCAAAATAGTAAATATAGTGATCAAAAGTCACTCTGTTCTCTTGCGAGATTCCCATTTTTTTGGAGACTATGTGAAAGATCAGACAACACACAAGCTCTCACTGCTGGCCATGACCTGTGTGATATAGTATCTTGTAAATAGACTCCTGCAACCACAGCTGTAGCTTTGCAACTTTATTATCTTCATTAAAACAACATGGCCCAGCGTATCATTTAAACAGCTTAGTTCCAGCTTGATAACGCCTTCTTTGAAAAAGTATTAGCATGCATACATATTCAGGTAAATACCTTAAACTTTAAAGCCTTACGGTAGCACGGAGTAGCACAGACAGCCGGCAAAGCTAAAGCTGTGGTTGCAGGAGTCTATTTACAAGATACTATGTGACTGAAGTGGGGGATGGAGGAAACCCTGAAGACTTACCTGCTGCATGCACATAAATTGTAACTATTGTTGTGCCGGTGGATTGTATACAAAAGACAAGACCTGTGTGATAACATCACTCCGTCCTATCAGATAGAGCAAACAGCAGGGAAGGAGGAGTACACAGGTCGGTCACTTGGGAAACCTGAGAGCCCTCAGAAGGTGATAAAATCATTTGTAGCTCCTTAACAAAAAAAGATGAACAAAACAATGTATTTGGACCACGTCTTCATTTAGTGTTCCCTACATTTTGAAAGCTAATCTTTGTAGTGAGACAACCCCTTTAATGGCTGTTCCGAGTAGAGCGCACTCTAGAGACAGCTGGGACGTGCACCTATCAGGCATTGATGACATCAGTGTCTATAGCGAGACAACCCCTCTAACTTCGTTTCCCCTTTACAGTTTCTGGATGCGTCGGCCGATAGGTCTGAATACTTATTTAGGATATGACGACACGGCGTGTTGGATCCGTTCTGGATCTGAAAAACGCATCCAAACACGCAACGGCAATCACTTGTCTGAATGTTGATGTGTATTTTACATTAAAGGGGTTTTGCCACAAAGTGAGTTCCTTACCTCTTATCTGCTCAGGGGAGAATATAAACAAAACATGCTGAGTCATGAACGGCTGCAGGGGTGAGAAGGAGGGGGTGAGCAGAGAGCGTCTCTAAAGTTTACTCAAATAATAACATTACAACAGTGGATTCTCTATACAGCAGACAGCCTCATACACTGCTCTTTCTCCCCAGCCCCTTGCAAGCTCCTTCATGTTCCCGGTCATCAGATAAGAAGTGCAAACACGCAAGTGTGGCCAGATCAGCTCTTGGTCGTGTCTAATGTAAACTGTCAGGAAACTAAGGGCATGTAATTAATGCTGTAGCTCTCACAGGCTTCACTTTTTCTAATCACATATATTTAGAAAAGTGATTAAATACCCACTTTGGAGGATCCCACGTCAACATTACATCGTGGCAAAAACCCTTTAAAAGCAATGTAAATCACACTGCACATTGATAGATGCGTGTTTGGGTCTGAAACATGGACCCAAAAACTGATCCAACCCGCCGTGTGAACAATCCCTTGGGCTACACAAACGTACACACAGTGGATGGAGACATGTGATGTGGACAGGGCCCAAGTGGGCGAGGGGTTTCCTGCTAGAGGAGGACAGGGGGCCGCAGCTATGTAACATTATACAGCGCTGCCTCCTCTCCCTTCAGCCCCTGCGCTGCAGACATAGAGGACCCCACATATGTTCCCCATGAGTCACGCACAGGCTGGAAGGAGCTGATGTCCCCCATTTTAGAGCACGACATTAGCGTGAGATACTTCCTACTAGCCATAGAGGAGGCTGCTAATCACCAGTGGCCCCCAGCTCCTGTATTACTCCGTCAGCCATTCCTACGCTGGTGTGACGTCTAACCCTACATCGCACTGGACGGCTAGAGGGGCACGGATGCCGGAGCCAGCTTCAATTTAAGGTAGGGTCTTTAGAAGACCCCTGTACCCGAGGCAGTCAAGAACGGCAGTTCACTTCACAGATTTTTTATTGACTCATAGAGTTTTACACGGGGTTTAGTGGCTGCAAGCTGCATCACT
>JAODAL010059164.1:0-21658 GCA_025379985.1 Phyllomedusa bahiana
TCCCCCCTGCCAGGAGGGAGACTCAGACTGCCCCAACCCCTTGTCTCCACACCGGGACGTTTATAACCCTGGCTTCTTATTGCAGAAGCCTTGCTTAAACCCAGGGTGCAGTCCCGAAACCCCCCCGCCCAATCCCGGGGTCGTCTCCGCTCCGCGGGCGCCCCGGGTCTTTGCTGCCCCTATTTTGGGCTGCCACGACTTTGCGGGACTTCTCACCACATTTTTTACTGGACCTTTACAGGGGAAACAGGCTTGTCGGTGTTGGGTACTGGTGCTGGTTTTGCTATGCATGGGGGGCGGGGTGCATGGCGGGTTCACACAGGCTGCTGGTTTTTCCATAGGCTTTCTTGCAGTTCAGTATATTTGAGAACAGGGGACCCCTGCTTTGTGCTCCCCTCCCACCCTCATAGTTTCCCACTTTCTCTGGATCTTGCTCTCTCCATCTTTTCTGACATCCTCACTGTGGATCTTTTGCTCCCACCCTCCATTACTGCCTTTTATCTCCTCTGAAAGGGGATCGTTTGCATAAGCTGGGGCTTCACGACAGCAGGGGAAGTGTGCTCCTGCCCTTCCTCTAACCTGGACACTTGCTCTCAGGTCTGCTTTTTTCCCAGGGTGATTTCCCACCTTCTTCCTCTGGGGGGTGTTTGCAAGTAAACACATCCTTTGTTCCTCCCACTCTCAGTGTCCACTCTCCTTCGGGCGATTTTCCCGGCCCCCCCGACACTCTCCCCAGGGGCCTGGGTTTCTTATTGTTGCACCCCATAGGGTTAAAACCTCCCCCCCAGGAGCAGAAGTGAGATAAGATCCCGCAAACCCGGAGCTGCTCTCACTCCAACTCTCCCCCTCTCTCCAAAATCAATGTGAAACTGCTGCGTAGGGAGGGACAACACTCCTGCAAACAGGGGGGGTCAGTCTTATTGAATGGTGGATCCTTGTTTTCTATAAAACGGTCCCCTGCAGTCAATCCTGCCTGTGTGGGGACTGTGGGGAAAATCTCACAGAACAGGAAGGGGTCTCTATAGTGAAAGGTGGTCCTGTGTTTTATATATAGGGGGTTACTGCGTGAATCCTGCCTGTGAGAGCAGACTGAGGGAAGTGATCTTACAGAAAGGAGGTGTCGTCTATAGTGAATGGGGGTCCTGTGTTATCTATAAAAGGGTTTCCTGTCAGGTAATCTTGCCTTTATGAGGAATGCGGGGGAATTATCTCTACAGAACAGGGGGCTTCAGCTTAGTGAAGGTGGATCCTGTGTTATTAGGAATGATCTCTACGAACAGGAGGTGTTAGCTATAGTGAAAAAGGGGATCTTTGTTTTTTATATAAGGTGTTCATGTCAGTGTAATCCCCCCTTGCAATAAGAGGAGATGAAGAAGTTTTCTCCAAACGGGGTTTCGTCTCTAGTGAAAGGGGAACCCCTGTTATCAAGAAGTATCTCTAAGAACAGGGAATTGTCAGACTATTTCACCCCGTGGCCAAGGGAACTGCAGGACTTCAGAATTAAAAAAATAAATAATTAAAAGTGAAATGGAAAATAGGTTCTTTTCTGAGGATACCTTGCCTTTAAGATTGGACAGGAATTGAAGCACAATGTATATTAGAAAGTTGCAAAACTGTAGATGATGTGATTCTTCATTCATATATAATAACTGATACAACATTGTTGGGGGGCGGTATTGGGTGGGAATTCCCTTCTGAGGGAACAGGAGGCTCAGAGACACCGACTGAGGGAACAAGGGGTAACTCCCAGGTGTGGCCCCTGTGACCTCCTCTCTCATCCGGCTCTGCAGATTGTGGACGGAGGAAGCTGGCCGTGGACAGGATTGTGGGGGGGCAGGATGCCGCCCTCGGTCAGTGGCCCTGGCAGGTCAGTCTGAGGTACGACGGCTCCCATCTCTGTGGCGGCTCCTTGATCTCCAGCGAGTGGGTCCTGACTGCGGCACACTGCTTTCCAGAGTAAGTGACCGGACTGCGGCGACTGAACAGACCTGGGCGCAGGGGAATGGACCATTGCTTTACTGTCACTGTCTCCTCAGGAGGAACCGCGTGGTGAGTCTATGGAGGGTGTTCGCAGGAGCGCTCCACTCTCGCCCGGTATGGCCGGCGAAGATGTGATATATCATGCGGGATACTTACCCTTCATATACACGGACAGCGAGGAAAACAGCAACGATATAGCCCTGGTGCATCTGATGACCCCGCTCACACTCACAGGTAAAACCCTGCACCTTAGAGGTCAGGAGAAAACCTTCATTGTGGAAGGGACTGGATCACCCCAAAAAAACACAGTGACTGCACCACGAAAAGTGACGCAGCTCTGGAGATAAAAGGGTTAATCGGGTCATCAGGATAAGTAATGTATTTACGTGACTGCACCCGCGAATAGTGAGTGCAGCCTTGGGGGATAACAGGATTAACTCAGGATCAGTACAGGAAAGTAAAGTATGACAGGACTGCACCAGCAGAATGTGGTGCGCCTGGAGTATAATACAGGATGTAACTCAGGGTCAGTAAGGTAAGTAAAGTTGTACAGTGCGCACCAGCAAATAGTGAGTGAGCTCTGGAGGTAATACAGGGTTAACCAGGATCAGGCAGGGGTAAGTAATTAGTACACGTGACTGCACCAGCAGAAGAGTGATGCATCTCGAGGGTAATAAGGGTTAACTCGATCATACGGATAAAATAATTATGTACACATGACTGCACCAGCAGATAGTGAGTGCAGCTCTGGAGGATAATCAGGAAGTAACTCCGGAACAGTGCAGGATAAGAAAGTATGTACAGTGACTGCACCAGCAGAATATTTAGTGCATCTCTGGAGGATAATACAAGGGGTGTAACTCAGGATCAGTACAGGATAAGTAATGTATGTACAGTGACTGCACCAGCAGGAAAAGTGAGTGCAGCTCTGGAGGATAATACAGGATGTAACTCAGGATCAGTGCAGATAAGTAATGTAGGTACAGTGACTGCACCAGCAGATAGTGAGTGCAGCTCTGGAGTATAATACAGGGTGTAACTCAGGCCAGTCAGGTAAGTATGTATGTACAGTGACTGCACCAGCAAAATAGTAAGTGCAGCTCTGGAGGATTAAAAAACAGGATGTAACTCAGGCTCAGTATGGATAAGTAATTTATGTACAGTGACTTTCACCAGCAAATAGTGAGTGCAGCTCTGGAGGATAATACAGGATGTAACTCAGGATCAGTACAGGATAAGAATGTATGTACAGTGACTGCACCAGCAGAAGAGTGAGTAAAGCTCTGAGTATAATATCAGAGGGAACTCAGTATCTGTACAGGAAAAAGTAATGTCTGTACAGTGACTGCACCAGCAGAATAGTGAGATCAGCTCTGGAGTGTAATACAGGATTTCACTTGGGGTCAGTGCAGGGTAGTTACACAAGGACAGATGTATCAATATTGTCTAACTCTAACACAGGTTTAAGTTAGACTAGACACCCTTACACTGCACCACATGTATGATCGTATTCATAAATCTGGCACAGGTTTACAGTATCTTGTATAACCTACACCATTTTTAAGGTGACTTTCTTTATGCCACTAACTGAGGCAAAAATTTTGAGCATTTTTGGCACATATTAAGCCCCACCCCCTTTGTTGAGGCCACACCCCCAGGAAGAGATGTAGAGCTTTCTAGGAACTATCTAATGTATATCATAAATGTGGTGTATAGTGAGCACTCCTTTAATTTTCGTGCAAATTGTGCCGGAGTTCTGTAGCAGCGACTTCCATAGATCTGGGTGCAGTGTTTACAATTCTGCACCTTTCTTCTTCTAGAATATGTGCAGCCGGTTTGCCTTCCGGCTCTGGGGCAGCAGATTGTGGATGGGAAGGTCTGCACGGTGACCGGATGGGGTAACACTCAGTATTATGGTGAGTGACACCTATAGGTCTTTGTTCTGTGGAAATCTCCTGCACATTCTATAGGTTTGATAAGACCTCTCTGTATTCAGGTCAGCAGTCGGACATCCTGCAGGAAGCATCGGTGCCTATAATAAGCAGTACTGTCTGTAATCAACCGGAGTATTATAACAGCCAAATCACAGGGAAGATGTTCTGTGCCGGCTACTCTGAGGGGGGGATTGACGCCTGTCAGGTAGGTGACCACCCCTAGAGGGCTACAGCAGAGTTCCAGTCACTGGAGGAAGTAACATTGATAAGAGAGAAAGTGAGAGAGAGAAAGAGAGGGAGAAGAGAGAAGGAGAGAGAGAGAGAGGGATGGATGGAGAGAGAAAGTGTGTGAGAGAGGGAGAGAGAGGGAGAGAGACGGAGAAAGAGAGAGAGAGGAGAGAGAAAGAGGGCGAAGTAGAGAGAGAGAGGGACAGAGAGGGAGGGAGAGGGAGACAGAGAGGGGGAGAGAGGGGAGAGAGAAAGAGGGAGAAAAAAGGAGAGGCAAGGAGAGAGAGAGAGAAAGAGAGAGAGGGAGAGAGAGAGTGGGAGAGAGAGGGAGGGAGAGAAGAGAGAGAGAGAGAGAAAGAGGGAGAAGAAGAGAGAGAGAGGGAAAGAGAGGGAGCGAGAGGGGGAACGAGATGGGGAGAGAGGGGGAGAGAGAGAGGGGGAAAAAAGGAGAGGGAGGGAGAGAGAGAGAAAGAGAGAGAGGGAGAGAGAGAGAGAGGAGGGATGGAGAGAGAAAGTGTGTGAGAGAGGGAGAGAGAGAGGGAGAGAGAGAGGGAGAGGGAAAGAGAGAGAGGGTGAGGGAAAGAGAGAGAGGGGGAAAGAGATAGGGAGAGAGAGGAAGAGAGAGAAAGAGGGGGAAAAAAGGAGAGAAGGAGGGAGGTAGTGAGAGAGAGAAAGAGAGAGAGCAGAGCGGCGGTGCTACGCCAAGGGGGAGGGAGACTCACCTCCTACCCCCCCCTCCCACCTGTCTACAAAGTTGAAATTTTGGTATAATTAACAGTTGAACACCCAGCATATCCCCCCTCAATAAAAAGCCCCATCTGCGGTTTTTCCCTCCCCTCTAAATAAACCCCCATCTGCCAGGTTTCTTCTCCTTTCCTCACCTCCCTCCTATATAAAGCAAGCAGCCAAAGGGCCCAACGGGCCAGAGCCCCCCCCAGCCCCAAAGCCCCCCCCACCCCATCCCTGCATGTGTTTTCCCTTCCTATCACTTTCTTACTTTCCACTCTCCCACCATCCCCTCTATATAAGCCCCCGCCCATTATCTATCAGCAAGGTTTTCTTCCTTTCCTTTCGTTCCCCCCTTTCCCTTCAGGATTTCTTCCTCTCCTATCTCTTCTTCCTCTACCCTTTTTTCCGTTTCCTTCCCTTCCAACCATCTCCCTCCCTCTATCCCCTATATAAAGCCCCATCTGCAAGGGTATTCTCCCTCCACTATATAAAAGCCCCATCTGGCAAAGAGGTTTCTCCATCCCTCATATATATAGCCCCATATGCAGGATCTCAGTCTGCCTGCCCTCTATAATAAAGCCCCCCCCCACTTGCTGCAAGTATTCTTCTCCATCCCCTCTATATAAAGCCCCCATCTGCAAAGGTTTCCTTTCTCCCTCCACTCTATAAAGGCCTCCATCGCAGGTTTCCTTCTCCCTCCCCTCCCTCTATATAAAGGCCCACCATCTGCAGGTTTTTTCCTCTGACATGAAATCAGAATAAACATTTCCCCCGATTTAGGTCAATTAGGAACCAAAAATATTTCTCTATTTTTTAATTTTTTATTTTTGCCGAATTGCAGAATAATGAGAGGAGGGGGAGAATATTTTGAGAGGCATTTTTTTAATTTACTTTCTCTGTCTGCCAAGTCAGAAATTACCATACACTGGAAAAACTCCCGCCTTTAATTTACACAATTTGAATTTGGGCACCTCATTTATGCAACCGCCCATGATGGATGTGAGTCAGTCTTTGGAAGCTTCTGAAAGGTATATTGGCAACCTCTGTAGTTCATTAGAGACACAGCTGTGGGATGGAAATTATTATAGCACACCAGAAACGCACTGCTTCTGTGTGTAACATCATGGGAAAAACCTGCAGATGGGGCTTTATATAGAGGGGATGGAAACTGCTGGCTTCAGCTGTATGTATTATTATATATACAAACACATCACATACATTTCATTGGGAGATACAACTTTATAAACATGGAGGAGAGGAGAGGGAGGAGAGAGGAGGGAGGTGCAGCTGCAGCCTCTCTCTCTTTCTGCTGTGAGAGGGGAGGAGGAGCAGGTCTTACATGTGATTGGATTAGAGCGACGTCTTACACTATATATTATATACAGGGAGACAGCGGAGGCCCCTTTGTTTGTGAGGACACCATCTCCCGCACTTCAAGATGGCGTCTTTGTGGAATTGTCAGCTGGGGAATAGGCTGCGCTCTGCCAAACAAACCCGGAGTCTACGCCAAGGTGGATCAATACCAAAGCTGGATCTACAGAGCCATGAAGGTCAGAAACTAGAGGGGGGAAGGGCTAGACTTGTGCGGGTTTTTTACATGATTACATAAGTTGAACATAGATCCTTGGTATCTTCGGAAGAGAAAATATTAACAGACCCATAATCTGGTATTTTTCTGTTTAAATAATTTTTTTTAATTTTTTTTAAGTATTAGGGTTTTATTTTTCCGAGCTCAATATTTGCCGTAAGGATGGTCGGGTAATTTGGGGTTTTTTTTTTTTTTGTGACTAATAGTTCGGGGGATTCGGGCACGCTTATTATAGTTTCTTAGGCTTAGGCACCAACTATCGATCCCCAGGTAAGATAGGGACCTGGTTTTCTGAACTTGTTTTACTTTTTGTTGCAAGAGAGTATTTATGCAGTTTGTTGTTTCTTGTGGGTGTAAACCTATTGCCCTTCATATCTTAAAGGGACACAACAATCATCATTTTTGACAAGCAATATGCAACTATTATATGGATTTTTTAATTGGGTGGTTGCTTTTTTTATATATATAATATTTTAAACTTCCCCTATGTTCATAGCTTCCCAGTTTGTGTCTCTGAGCTCTGTTAGAGGCAGTAAGAAGATTGCTTGATGGCTCTATTCCAGGCCAACTATGGCCTGAGAGGTGTAAGTGTTATCAGCAGGACCTGATAAGTGTAAAGAAAGCTGGAAACAGCCGCAGTATAGAAAAAGATTAACCCATTATCCTTTCATATATTGTTTTTGTCATTGCCTTGTCAGTCTAGTCTTATCTTTATCCCTGTCCAGAGAACAGTAGAGCGATCATCATGTCATTACCTATTATTTGTTAGAAGACTACATAGAGATGAGTAGCAACTACAGTTAAGTAAAATCAGTCAGCCTGACCATTCAGGAGGTTTATCTCTTCATTATTACAGCTAAAAAGGACAAGATTTTATATATTATTTATAATTGCATGCAGAGGCGTACGTGAAGCTTTTGGGCCCTAGTGCAAAAAGTGAAATGGGGCCATTCAGTTACCATGTGTGATTGATAATGCTGTGGTAGAATGGTTTTTTTTTTGGGCTTAAAGGGTTTTAAGAGGTAGCGACTTGCAACCCTCTGCACCTCTAGCAATGCAAAAACCCTTTATAGCTACACACCTGAATGCATGGGACTGCTGAAATAAAATAAATACTACTTTTGAGGGGGCAAAAAATTCTAAAATAAAAAAAAAATAAAGTTTTTCTACAGGGGAAATTTAGTTTCTAACAAAACAGTATTCTTTATGTTAGATATGTTCCCTATGGGGCCATAAATATTTTTTGAAATTTTTGTTTTTTCTGCTCCTCTGCAGACAAAATCAGAAGACACTGGAATCCTCGAGATGCAGTGAAGATAGATGAAGATCTACAGACGGGAGAGACAAGATGACCTGATTCCATGGTCCGTACAAGACACCATTTATATTTTGCAGCATCTGGACTTTTATTGGGGGCAATGAGAGACCCTCCATGTTATCCCTGTTATGATGAGATTGAGATGTTACTTCATAAGCTGCTACAATGTTACTGAATTAGTTACAGAGAACTCAGGTGTTTGATTACCGTCCTGCCGCGGCCATCATCATGTTGTGTATCAGAAGCACGCACACACTTTACCTGTGGGGCTGAGGGTACTTCCATAATGTTACTTTCAATAAGGTTTGATAGATTCTGTAAAATTAGTTGTCTTTAGTTGATCTTAAGAAACGTTGTATTTTATATGAGTATTTTGCCTTGGTGAGGATGTGTGGGCTACAATCATCGAAATCATTACATCGTCAACTCCTTCCACCAAGGCCCAATTGGTCCCCAGTGAAGGCTCTAGTCTGGAGTAGGTTCAATGAACTTGGTGGTTGGACTATACAAAGCCTCAAGCTAAAGCAATGAATACGGCATGGTCTCAAGTAAATTTTAATATTGTTACATTGGATAGGGCTTATGTAATGGTCAACAGTCCACTAAAATGTTCGATTGAATCAAACAAGAGCCAACTATGTTGGGTGATTGACCATGGTCCACTTTGTAGTGTCGTAGATGACTAAGGATAAGTTTAGGCAGAAACGGACTACCGTAATTCACCTGGAGCTCCTTTGTGCTGATTTGGAGCTTGACAGTTGAATTTATAAGAATATTCAATGAAATAACTATAGAAGACCACCATTCTGAAAAGGCCATGGGCTACACTAATTGATATTGTTACATCAAGTCATCTCCTTCTGCCAAGTCCCACTTGATCCTCAATGAAGGCTTGAGCTGGTTGGACTATACGAAGCCTCAAGCTAAAGAAATGAGTATGGCATGGTCTCAAGTAAATTTTAATATTGTTACATTGGATAGGGCTTGTTTAATGGTCAATGGTCCACTAAAAAGTTCGATTGAATCAAACGAGAGTCAACTATGTTGGGTGATTGACAATGGTCCACTTTGTTGTGTCATAGTTGACTCGGGATAAGCTTAATCAGAAACGGACTACCGTAATTCACCTGGAGCTCCTTCGTGCTGATTTGGAGCTTGACAGTTGAATTTATCAGAATATTCAATGAAATATCCATAGAAGACCAGCGTTTGGAAAGGGCCCATGGGCTACAAAAACTTGGACTATGTGTTACCATCAAGTCAATCTTCCTTCTGCCATGGTCCCCACTTGGGTCCTCATGAAGGTTTGGTCCTAGTCTTGAGTCTTGCACTATTGAATAGCTTCAAGTTAAAGAAATGAGTATTGCATGGTCTCAAATAAGTTTTAATATCGTTACATTGGATAGGGCTTGTTTTATGGTCAATGGTTCACTAAAATGTCTGATTGGATCAAATGAGAGCCAACTATGTTGGGTGCTTGTCCATGGTCTTCTTTGTTGTGTCACAGTTGACTAGGGATAAGCTTAAGCAGAAACGGACTACTGTAATTCACGACAACCATTTAGAAAAGGCCCATGGGCTACAATAATTGATACTGTTACATCAAGTCATCACCTTCTGCCAAGTCCCACTAGAAGGGTTGTCTAGTCTTGAGTTGGTTGGACTATACGAAGCCTCAAGCTAAAGAAATGAGTATAAAATGTTCATAAAGAGGTTTTAACATTGTTACATTTCTAGCCAATGGTTGAATGAACTGTTCAATTGAATCAAATAAGAGAAACTATGTTGAGTCATTGACTATGGTCTATTTGGTTGTTGCATAGTTGACTAGGGATAGACTTAGGCAGAAACTGACTAGTTCACCTTGAGCTTCTTCTAGCTGATTTAGAGAGCTGCAGTTGAATTCATGTGAATATTTAATGAAATATCTGCATAAGACTAGCCTTGGTCTTCTTCTTTGGCAGGGCCAACCTTCTAGTAGAATATTTTCCAGTTTGTGCTGTCTTTTCAATTGTTTCTTCAATGTAGGAAGGATGGAAAAAAACTATTGTTGGGGATGAAAACTTCTAGACAGAACAAAACATTTAGGGCAACATGTATGAAAACTGTCTAGGTCTAAAACTCACTTTGTTTCCCATAGAAACCAATCAGTGCGCTCCTTTCATTTCATATAGTGCTCTGGAAGACTAAAAGGGGCGCTCTGATTGGTGGCTATGGGAAACAATGTTAATTTTAGACCTAGACAGTTTTCATACATGTGGCCCTTAATGCTCTTGAATGTATCAGACTTGACCTAAGCATCGGTTCAGCACCAAGTAAAATCTCAGGACTAATGTCCATTGTCATTTTAGGTAATCATACAAGCAACATGTTCATCATAGGAACCCTCAAACATGAGCACTTACTGTCCGTGTAGAATATCTATTGTCTGATAGGTGGTCTTGCACTTGGTTGGACATATATACATCTTGATCTTGGTTGGACATATATACGTCTTGTTCTTGGTTGGACATGTATAGGTCTTGCTCTTGGTTGGACATGTATAGATCTTGCTCTTGGCTGGACATGTATAGATCTTGCTCTTGGTTGGACATGTATATGTGTTGCAGTTGTTTGGACCTGTAAAGGTCTTGCTCTGGGTTGTACATATATAGTTCTGGCAGTTGGTTGGACTGTTATAGGTATTGCTCTTGGTTGGACATGTATAGGTCGTGCTCTCGGTTGGACATGTATTGGTCTTGCAGTTGGTTGGACATGTAAAGGTCTTGCTCTTGGTTGGATATGTATAGATCTTGCTCTTGGTCGGACATGTACCGGTCTTGCTCTTGGTTGGACATGTATAGGTCTTGCTCTTGGTTGGACATGTATAGGTCTTGCTCTTGGTTGGACATGTATAGGTCTTGCTCTCGGTTGGACATGTATAGGTCTTGCTCTTGGTTGGACATGTATAGGTCTTGCTCTTCGTTGGACATGTATAGGTCTTGCTCTTGGTTGGACATGTATAGGTCTTGCTCTTGGTTGGACATATAAAGGTCTTGCACTTGGTTAGACATGGGAGTTGTTGTACTTGTCTGGACAAAATTGTGCTCTGATTGGAGGAGCGAGACTCGTTACTGTTAGATCTGTGAAGAACGTCATCCAGTCAATAATAATTTGCAGACAGAAATAGCACATTCTTTGTATTCTTCCTACAAACATGTGACCAGTTGAGGTCTATTGCCCAAACACCATGCTATGGTTCTTGACTCTAATAAGAACGTCAAGTGTCTTTCAAAATCTCCAGTTATCATCTGTGGGATGAGCAATGCAGGATCTGACCTCAAACATTTTATGGTTTCGGTCTTATTCAAGCCAAGTCACCATAGAATATCAGAAACATTAAAGACCTAACGCCTAAGAAGGTTCTTTGTGTTGCTAAATGAAAGTACAAATGTGGTCAAAGAAGCTGCAGTGAGTGAAGTATTCAGAGGCAGAAACAGAAAGCAGAGGGCCCCGGTGCTGGTAAAGTTGGTGAACTCTTTGGTCGCCAATACCTTATCATAGACCACACCCTCATGGCTTCCTAGCAATTCTCTAGTAATTGTGAGCTATGACATTTCTTAGTTTAGTAATTTCTGATAGACAAAAGGAAGTTGCTATAAAGGTGGCTTTGACCCGCCTCCTCCCTCCCCACCCAGACATATTGGGGTTGCATAGGTAATACAAAAGGTGCAATAATATTTAGCCAAAGATTTGTGCAGAGGAAGTTAAAGGACTTTCCAAGACTACTATATGGGTGACCTGTCCTCTTCAGAATAGACTATCAGTATCACATCAGGGGCTCTTGATCAGCTCATTGAAGGTCTAGAACGGCTTCTCTGTTTACCAGATGTACTGACTTTTGATTGTGACAGCACCTGGTATTGCACACCAGTTATAATGCTCTGAGCTGTAATACCAGGAACAGCCACTACCAAAATTTTGAAGCTATGCCTATCACAAGGCATTATGGGAAAGGAGCTGAGAAGCTCAAGCACACTCTATTGGATGTAACAAATCCTCAATTTGCTTTTGACTCATTGAGTCTTTGGAAAGTAAAAGGGATATTAGCCAAGCCAGGATCACTCATCTGCATACAGCAGCTGTTTTTGAGTTTTGCCCCTCAGCAGTGCAGTTCAGAGCTATACTGGCTGGCTGGGTGGGAGGCAATGAGTGGCTCAGAAAGGGAAAATCTCTCCTTGGGGAGAGCACCATATAGGCGTGTGGAGATTCGAAGCTATGCCTAGTTAACCATAAAGGGGAACTGGACTGCTAAGGCCCCATCAATCAGTTGCTTGGCGAGGGTATCGAAAGTCAGACGCCACCTATCTATTACCAACTCCCTTTCCTATGGATAGGATATCAGTTTTCTAGTCCTGGGGAACCCCTTGGCTCCTGACACCGGTGGTGTGTCCTGCACCAGACCTTTAGCTGCATTGGGATCTCTAGAAGCCGCAGTGTTGTTTCCCATTCGTGCTGTATACTGATTTTGCCATCTACCTTTGTTATAGTGTAAATTCGTCTCTGAATACAGTGTTACAGTTTACGATTCCCCACTTGTAATACCTGGCAACTTTGTGAGTTGTTCTTCATACTCTAGTCCCATCCAGAGCTGCATTCAAAAAGGGTTGTGTCTCTCAGCAAAGTGGGGAAGGGTTCCAAGCAAGCAGCATAACTTTACGCACAGCTCTGGATGTGACTAGAGCATAGAACATAATGTACCTTGAGGCCAAAATAACACAAGTCATATGTGGTCTCTGCAGAGTTATTTGTGTTCTGTGTCAGCATAAACTGCAAAATGATATGAAGCGATGATGTCCATTCTGTAATTCAGACTGTAACACGCGCCGATACCGAGGAGCAACATATGTTCTGATCCTCTAATAAATGTACAGTGTAAAATGACATTCAGTTCTCTACCACGTCTTGTATTCACTTGTATTCGGTTTCCTGATCTAGAGCTGGAGTCCCGGTAATCTCTAAAGTCGCCCTTGTGTACTATATGGGGTGTACTATATGGGGTGTACTATAGGAGGTGTGCTATAGGAGGTGTACTGTAGGAGGTGTGCTATAGGAGGTGTGCTATAGGAGGTGTACTGTAGGAGGTGTACTGTAGGATGTGCTATAGGAGGGTGTGCTATAGGAGGTGTGCTATAGGAGGTGTACTATAGGAGGTGTACTATAGGAGGTGTACTATATATGGTGTGCTATAGGAGCTGTGCTATAGGAGGTGTACTATAGGAGGTGTACTATAGGAGGTGTACTATAGGAGGTGTGCATAGGAGGTTTACTATAGGAGGTGTGCTATAGGAGGTGTACTAGAGGAGGTGTGCTATAGGAGGTGTGCTATAGGAGGTGTACTATAGGAGGTGTGCTATAGGAGGTGTGCTATAGGAGGTGTACTATAGGAGGTGTGCTATAGGAGGTGTGCTATAGGAGGTGTGCTATAGGAGGTGTACTATAGGAGGTGTGCTATAGGAGGTGTGCTATAGGAGGTGTACTATAGGAGGTGTCTATAGGAGGTGTGCAAAAGGATGTAGCATAGAGGTATACTAGTAGGAGGTGTGCTATAGGAGGTGTAGCTATAGGAGGTGTGCTATAGGAGGTGTACTTAGGAGGTGTACTGTAGGAGGTGTACTGTAGGAGGTGTACTATAGGAGGTGTGCTATAGGAGGTGTGCTATAGGAGGTGTGCTATAGGAGGTGTGCTGTAGGAGGTGTACTATAGGAGGTGTGCTATAGGAGGTATGCTATAGGAGGTGTACTGTAGGAGGTGTACTGTAGGAGGACCTCTGGTGGTGTTCAGGGAAAGGAACCCCGCCAATATTTTACCAATTTTTCACTGTGTTCCTTGCAGCAGGAACCTTCAAACCACAGTCACTCTTAAAGATATTGGATTGGGCACTGCACCTTATATCAACTACCTAATATCAACCACCATTGAAAATCAAAAATGTTACTTTTATTATATACACTCAGTAAGGCTATGTACACAAATCCCTACAAAATCCCTACACACACCTATGAAAACTAACTATTGCCTCCCTGACAATAATCTTGGGGTAGCCGCTCCGATAAGGACGCCCCCAACAGCAACTTAGTACTGGCTACAATACTTTGTTAAACCCTATTCAACCCTGGTCTCATCTCGTCATCAGGATACGTCTTATCCCAGACATGTCTTTATATGGCTCCTCCTCATCATGAGTGCACAGTATGTACCTTCCTCTGTGACTATGTACATTTAGATCCCAGAGGACTGTACACATCTTACTGTACATATTCAAACAGGATATATTTACTTCTGTGAGTCTGCAAGTGTTTATTCCACAGGAACGTGTAGAGCGCATTGGAATTACTGGGGTAACATCTTTCTATGTCTGGTCTATTCAATCTATGTATCCTTCCATACAAGGCTTCTGACATAATCATCTATTATTGCTGATTATTTTACTGACATAAGATACTTTGTATGTTTTTTGTCCAGGTTTTTGTTCCCTGATGAATCCTAAGTGACCATAGGGTGAAACGCGTTAGTACTGGTATATAGTATTATTGTGTAAATGTTTGTGCAAGTACTTGTGGTCCTTGTTGAGTGTAATTAGTAATTGTTTTGTGTCCAATTCCTGGCACTAGGTTTTCCCTGTCGCCCTGGATGTAGTGTTATAGTATCTTTAGGTCCAGGGATGAATAGGGATTAACAAGGTGTTGTAGCCAGTACTAGGTTCTTGTTGGGGGCGCCCTTATTGGAGCGGCTACCCCAAGATTATTGTGAGACAATAGTTAGTTTTCATAGGGGTGTCTGTAGGATTTTTGTAGGTATTTGTGTATATACAGTAATCTTATTTAGTGTATATAACAAAAGTTAAATTTTAGATTTTTTCCAGACACCTATTTGTAGTTTGGTGGTTCCTTACAGCAGCCCAGAGAACTGCTCTGTGTCCATTCTCTGGATAATGCAGCTTTTATGTAAAGTCAATGCCCTTGTGTGGGACCTGCCAAACATCTGTACATAGGTCACTGGTATCTGCCTCAGCGAGTAGCACCATCCTGAGTCTGCATTCAGAGGACAGTGTCCGTGCTGGGTCACCTCAGCGAGGCGGTCACCACTAGACATCCCAAAATCCAACACATAGATGTCCCATAGATGCCTCCCCTAGGGCTGTGATTCAGAACCAAAGTGACACAAATTTTATCAGAATGTCACCATATCTGGTAACCAATAAGCGGCCTGTCCATCAAGGTGCAACATTCATCAGATGTGGCCAAGAGTCCTATCAATCGCTTTGGTTCAGACTGAACCCCAATCCAGAGTGCACCACTAGTCACCTGCTGCATACAAGGGGTTAACAGTAGGCAGCTCAGTCCTGTCATGTCCTGGCTGAGGCAATGATTTAACAGGAGGGATCAGCTCTTCCTGACCTCTTCTCTGTCCAGCACTGTCTGCAGTCCTCCTCCTCCTCCTCCATCCTAAAGTGAACTCCCCTCCCCCACCACAAAAACTGCAAAGGGGCCCCTACTTGTTAACCAGACTGCAAGTATAAGAGGAGCCCGACTGTCTTCAAAAGGTAAGTGCATCTGTTTGTGTGTTGTCCTCTCCTCCTTTTTGATGATAGATAGATAGATAGATAATAGATAGATAGGGGTAGAAAAAGAAAAATAGGTGATATAGATAGTTAAAAAGAATAGATAGATAGGATAGTAAAAGATAATAAATAGAAAAAATTGCAGCACTCACGTTTTTCAAATTTTCAATAACAAAAAGGGGGATTTATTACCACATGTTCCAAAAAACGACCTTTCGGCTCTCTCACCCGAGCCCCTTTTCAGACTTGAAAATGGCTCTGTGAGAGAGCCGAAAGGTCGTTTTTTTGGAACATGTGGTAATAAATCACCTTTTTGTTATTGAAAATTTGAATACCGTGAGTGCTGCAATTTTTTCTATTTATTTACAATTTTTGAACTTTGCCAAGGTTCTATATTGCTGGCACCCCGCCGATTGTTGAATTGTTTGGATGTGCGGCTATTTTTCTTTTTCTTGATAGATAGATAGATAGATAGATAGATAGATAGATAGATAGATAGATAGATGAAAAGCACAAAAATGCTCGTCCATGCCCTCGTCATCTCACGCCTAGACTATTGCAACATCCTTCTCTGCGGCCTCCCAGCTAGCACCCTCGCTCCCCTCCAATCCATCCTTAACTCTGCTGCCCGTCTTATCCACCTCTCTCCTCGATACTCCTCTGCCTCTCCCTTCACTGGCTTCCCCTTGCCCAGCAAATCCAGTTCAAGTTAGCAACCTTGACCTACAAGGCTCTCCATGACCTCTCCCCTCCATACATCTCTGCTCTAATCTCCAGATATCTCCCGTCACGCAACCTCCGCTCCTCACAGGACCTTCTTCTCTGCTCTCCCCTTATCAGCTCCTCCCACAACCGTCTCCAAGACTTCTCCCGTGCTTCACCCACACTCTGGAACTCACTGCCCCAACACATCAGACTCTCCCCCACGCTCACCAGCCTCAAAAGCAGCCTGAAAACCCATTTCTTCAGGATTGCATATAACCTACAATAACCCCGCTGTCACTACACTATCCACAACCATGTCTGCCCCTCACCTTGTCTCTTCCCACCTTCCTTTTAGAGTGTAAGCCCTCACGGGCAGGGACCTCTCTCCTTCTGTACCAGTTGTTAGTTAGTAACTTGTCACCTTTGTACTTGTTTGACCTATGTTATGTATGAAACCTGAATGTACAGCGCTCTGGAACCAAGGGCGCTCAAAAAATAAATAATAATAATAATAATAATAATAGTTATGAGATAGATAGATATGAGATGGATAGATGATAGATAGATAGATAGATAGATAGATAGATAGATAGATAGATATGAGATAGATAGATACATAGATAGATAGGAGATATATTGATAGATAGAGAGATAGATAGATAGAGAGATAGATAGATAGGAGATAGATAGATAGGATAGATATGAATAGATAGATAGATTGTATAGATAGAGATAGATAGATAGATAGATAGATATGAGATAGATAGATAGATAATAGATAGATAGATATGAATAGATAGATAGATATGAGATAGATAGATAGAGATAGAAGATAGATGATAGATAGATAGATAGATAGTAGATAGATATGAGATAGATAGATAGATAGATAGATAGAGATAGATAGATAGATAGATAATCATAGATAGATGTAATTAGATAGACAATAGATAAAGATTAACAGATTAGATATGAATAATTAAGATAATAGATAAAGATAGATAATAATAATAGACAATAATAGAGATAATAATAATAGATATGAGATAATATGGAATAGATAATAGATAGATAGATAATAGAAATAATAATATAAATGCAATCATCTCAAGCACTAGCATTTTATATGACTCATGAAAAGCATTTTCGTTTACACACAGCAGACCCCAGAGTTCAGACCTCTGACCAGAATAGAGAAAATGCAGGACAGAGACCCCATGATACATACACACCCCAAATACCAACCCAGAGAGAAGACAGACTACAGAACAGACCCCTGAGTAAATACAGACCCTAGAAGAGTTTAGAGGGAACACAGACCCCAGACCAAGACTACAGAGGAAATACAGATTGAAGAGGAGACCTCAGAAAAAATACCTATCCCTATACAGACCCCAGAGTAAATACAGACCCCAGACCAGACCTCACAGCAAATACAGACCCCAGACCAGACCTCACAGCAAATACAGACCCCAGAAACAAACCCAGAGCCAATAATAAGACCCCAGACAGACCTCACAGAGCCCCAAAAAAATACAGACCCCAATCAAACCTCAACAATTATGACCCCGAACAGCAGCAAATACAGACCCCAGACCAGACCTCAGAGTAAATACAGACCCCAGACCAGACCCCACAGCAAGTACAGACCCCAGACCTCACAGCAAATACAGACCCCAGACCAGACCTCACAGCAAATACAGACCCCAGACCAGACCTCACAGCAAATACAGACCCCAGACCAGACCTCACAGCAAATACAGACCCCAGACCAGACCCCAGAGTAAATACAGACCCCAGACCAGACCCCACAGCAAGTACAGACCCCAGACCTCACAGCAAATACAGACCCCAGACCAGACCCCAGAGTAAATACAGACGCCAGACCAGACCCCACAGCAAGTACAGACCCCAGACCTCACAGCAAATACAGACCCCAGACCAAACCTCACAGCAAATACAGACCCCAGACCAGACCTCACAGCAAATACAGACCCCAGACCAGACCCCAGAGTAAATACAGACCCCAGACCAGACCTCACAGCAAATATAGACCCCAGACCAGACCTCACAGCAAACACAGACCCCAGACCAGACCTCACAGCAAATAGACCCCAGACCAGACCTCACAGCAAATATAGACCCCAGTTCAGACCTCACAGCAAATACAGACCCCAGACCAGACCTCAGAGTAAATACAGATCCCAGACCAGACCCCAGAGTAAATACAGATGCCAGACCAGACCTCACAGCAAATACAGACCCCAGACCAGACCTCACAGCAAATACAGACCCCAGAGTAAATACAGACCCCAGACCAGGCCTCACAGCAAATACAGATGCCAGACCAGACCTCCCAGCAAATACAGACCCCAGACCAGACCCCAGAGTAAATACAGACGCCAGACCAGACCTCACGGCAAATACAGACCCCAGACCTCACAGCAAATACAGACCCCAGACCTCACAGCAAATACAGACCCCAGACCACACAGCAAATACAGACCCCAGACCTTATAGTACATACAGCACTCCCTAAAGTAAAGATTCCATCAAATGGCCCTAGGATCACTACAGATCCCATCACAAAGTCCAAGTTTCAGTCCAAAATTTTATCATACAGCCCAGTATCAGTACAGATTCCATCACACATCCCCAGTATCAGTACAGATTCCATCACACATCCCCAGTATCAGTCCAGACCCCATCATATGGCCCCAGTATCAGTCCAGAACCCATCACACGTCCCCAGTATCAGTCCAGATGCCATCATATGGCCCCAGTATCAGTCCAGATCCCATCATATGGCCCCAGTATCAGTCCAGATCCCATCATATGGCCCCAGTATCAGTCCAGATCCCATCATGTGGCCCCAGTATCAGTCCAGATCCCATCACACTGCCCCAGTATCAGTCCAGATCCCATCACACGTCCCCAGTATCAGTCCAGAACCCATCACTCGGCCCCAGTATCAGTCCAGATCCCATCACTCGGCCCCAGTATCAGTCCAGACCCCATCAAACGTCCCCAGTATCTGTCCAGACCCCATCACTCGGCCCCAGTATCAGTCCAGACCCCATCACATGGCCCCAGTATCAGTCCAGACCCCATCAAACGTCCCCAGTACCTTTATCATACAGCCCAGTATCAGTCCAGATCCCATCACATGGCCCCAGTATCAGTCCAGATCCCATCACACGGCCCCAGTATCAGTCCAGATCCCATCACACTGCCCCAGTATCAGTCCAGATCCCATCACTCGGCCCCAGTATCAGTCCAGATCCCATCACTCGGCCCCAGTATCAGTCCAGATCCCATCACACGGCCCCAGTATCAGTCCAGATCCCATCACACGGCCCCAGTATCAGTCCAGATCCCATCACACGGCCCAGTATCAGTCCAGACCCCATCACAAGGACCCAGTATCAGTCCAGACCCCATCACACAACCCCAGTATCAGTCCAGATCCCATCACATGGCCCCAGTATCAGTCCAGATCCCATCACACTGCCCCAGTATCAGTCCAGACCCCATCACTCGGCCCCAGTATCAGTCCAGACCCCATCACTCGGCCCCAGTATCAGTCCAGATCCCATCACACGGCCCCAGTATCAGTCCAGATCCCATCACATGGCCCCAGCATCAGTCCAGACCCCATCACTCGGCCCCAGTATCAGTCCAGATCCAATCACACTGCTCCAGTATCAGTCCAGATCCCATCACACGGCCCCAGTATCAGTCCAGATCCCATCATATGGCCCCAGTATCAGTCCAGATCCCATCACACGGCCCCAGTATCAGTCCAGATCCCATCACACGGCCCCAGTATCAGTCCAGATCCCATCACACGGCCCCAGTATCAGTCCAGATCCCATCATATGGCCCCAGTATCAGTCCAGATCCCATCACATGGTCCCAGTATCAGTCCAGATCCATCAATGGCCCAGTATCAGTCAGATCCCATCACACGGCCCCAGTATCAGTCCAGATCCCATCATATGGCCCCAGTATCAGTCCAGATCCCATCACACGGCCCCAGTATCAGTCCAGACCCCATCACACGGCCCCAGTATCAGTCCAGATCACATCAAATGGCCCCAGTATCAATCCAGATCCCATCAAAAAGGGCCCCCATATCAGTACAGACCCCAAACCCCCCAGTACAGTCCAATCCCATACACGGCCCCAGTATAAGACCCCAAATCCCCATTCATTTTTTGGCCCCAGTATCAGTCCAGATCCCATCAAAGGCCCCCATATCAGTCCAATCCATACACCCCCCATATCATCCAGTCCCATCACACCCTTGCCCCATAATCCCATTCGGGACCCATCACAGGGCCCAAGTTCAATCCGACCCCATCACCCCGCCCCAGTTCAGCCGACCCCATCACACGGCCCCGTATCAGCCCAATCCCATCAAGGGCCCCAGTTCATCCAACCCCATCACACCCCGGTATAAACCAGACCCTCCTGCCCCAATATCCAGATCCCCACAGGCCCCATATCACCCATCCCACCACGCCCCTATCAGTCCGATCCCTCACACGCCCATATCAGTCCAGACCCCATCACTCCCCCCAGTATCATCCAGATCCCATCACACCCCCAGTATCAGTCCAGACCCCATCACACGGCCCCATATCATCCAGACCCCATCAACCCCCCTTTCCCAAATTTTCAGGCCCCCTAGACCCCATCACAGCCCAGTATCAGTCCAGATCCCCATCCCCAATGGCCCCCTCCATTATTCATCCAGATCCATCACACGCTCCATATAGTCCGATCCCTCACACGCCCATTACCAACCCCAAAGGGTTTCCCAAACCCCAACAGCTCCATATCAGTCCAGATCCCATCACACCGCAGACTCTCTTGCACCCTCTTATGTGCCCCCTTTGGCCGGAGCCCCTGAATCTCACATCCGTTTTGGGGGATTCTTGCACCTTTGTCACATATTTGCTGCGGCCCCCACCCCCCCCCCCCCCCCGCTCCCCCCCACCCCCCCCCCCCCCCCCCAAAAAACCCAAAAAAAACACCCCCCCCCTTCCAATCTAGATATACCATGCTGCAAAGAAATGCTGCAGGTGCTGCTCTGTGCTCTAGTCACATCCAGAGCAGCAGTCACAAACTTGACAGCTCCTTGAGTTCCCTGAAAAAAACTTTGAGGTTCTTAGTTCACATTTTTTTGTCAAAAAATTTTTAAACCAAACCCCCGGCTTAAACGTGATCTCAAGGGGGGGGTTCCCTCTATTTTTACCCCTCATTTGATCCAATTCAGACTTCTCATTTGGGTCCCCCGACCTCCTAATCAAAGGAAAAAAGACACCAGCTTTTAACATACTGCACTGAAAATATAACCTGTGGAGGGGGGCGGAGGCAAAAAAACCAAATTGGAGGCACCACCCTCCCTGTAAAGTTAAAAAACAATATATGCCAAATGTAACGTAGGTTTTTGCAAAAAAACATTTCTGAAACAACAAGAACCTCAAAAATTTTTTCTGTATTTAGTAGCAAAATGCTTTTTTGGAGGGTTTCCATGTTTCGTTTGTTAGCTCCCTTTAGTTCCCTCT
>JAODAL010059165.1:0-21658 GCA_025379985.1 Phyllomedusa bahiana
GTTTTGGGGGGGGCCAAAATTCTCCCAAACCCCTTTGGGGGGCCTAATTTACCACTCTGCGGGGGGGCCAAAATTTTACTACCTGCGGGGACCCAAATTTTTTACCTACACCGCGGGGGGCCCTAATTTACCTCCCCTTGGGGCCAATTCTCCTTGTCCGGGGGGAAAATTTTAAACCTTTTCCCCTGTGGGGGCCTAATTCTCACACCGTGGGACCTTTTAATTCTCCTAAAACCCTGCTGGGGGGCCTAATTTACCTACGTCTGCGGGAGGCCTTTTTTCACCCTACGTCTGCGGGGAGGCCAAATTTTACCTATGCCCTGCTGGGGGCCTAATCCTACCTACACCTGCTGGGGGGCCTTTTTCTACCTACACCTGCTGGGGGCTTAATTCTACCTACACCTGCTGGGGCCTAATTCTACCTACACCTGCTGGGGCCTAAATTTTACCTATACTGCGGGGCCCTAATTCTACCTACACCTGCTGGGGCTCTAATTCTATCTACACCTGCTGGGGGCCCTAATTCTACCTACGTCTGCTGGGGGCCTAATTCTACCTACACCTGCTGGGGGCCTAATTCTACCTACACCTGCTGGGGGACCTAAATTCCCCTATACCTACTGGGCCACCTAAATCTACCTACACCTGCTGGGGCCCTAATTCTACCTACGTCTGCTGGGGGGCTTAATTCTACCTACAGACCTGCTGGGGGCCCTAATTCTACCTACGTCTGCTGGGGGGCTCAATTCTACCTACACACCTGCTGGGGGCCCTAATTCTACCTACAGACCTGCTGGGGGCCCTAATTCTACCTACGTCTGCTGGGGGCCTAATTCTACCTACACCTGCTGGGGGCCTAATTCTACCTATACCTGCTGGGGGCCCTAATTCTACCTACACCTGCTGGGGGCCTAATTCTACCTACACCTGCTGGGGGGCTTAATTCTACCTACAGACCTGCTGGGGAGCCTAATTCTACCTACGTCTGCTGGGGGCCTAATTCTATCGGGGAAAACCCACACTGCGGGGGGGCTTAATTCTACCTACAGACCTTCTTGGGGCCCTAATTCTACCTACGTCTGCTGGGGGCCTAATTCTACCTACACCTGCGGGGGGAACTAATTCCACCAATTTCTGCGGGGGGCCTATTTCTACCCACCCCTGCTGGGGGCCCTAATTCTACCTACACCTGCTGGGGGCCTAATTCTACCTATACCTGCTGGGGGCCCTAATTCTACCTACACCTGCTGGGGGCCTAATTCTACCTACACCTGCTGGGGGACCTAAATTCCCCTATAGCTACTGGGGCACCTAAATCTACCTACACCTGCTGGGCCAATAATAAATTGGTTATCACTGTAATTGTATCGACCCATAAAACTTTTTTTTTAAACTATATTCCGGCCGTCCAATGGCCTGAGGGACCGTGAACTGTTCCCCTGGTCTAAAAAGTTTGAGGACCCCTGATCTACAGGATGTGAAGCAGTATGTAACATCTTGTGACATCTGTGCCAGATGCAAGACTCCACGTTCTTCACCCTTGGGTTTGTTACAACCTTTGGCGGTCCCCTCTCGCCCCTGGGGTTCTATTTCCATGGACTTCATCGTAGATCTACCTACCTCTAAGGGGAAGAATACAATTCTCGTGGTAGTTGACCGACTCACCAAGGCTGCACATTTCATCCCATGTACTGGTCTACCCTCTGCCAAAGACACTGTGGATCTCATAGTTCAGAATGTGTTTCGTCTTCATGGTGTTCCTGATGAAGTTATCTCGGATCGTGGGGTGCAGTTTACATCAAAATTTTGGCGGAGTTTTTGCTCAGCACTTGATATTAATCTATCAACCGCCTTTCATCCACAATCTAATGGACAGACAGACCCTGGAACAGGAGCCTCAGCAGCAGGTCTCTGGCTACACACCCTCTAGTGGCAGAAACATGCGACTATAGGAGGTTGCTCTGCACAATATATATATACTGTATATATATTTGGTGCAGCATAAGCCAGCCTCCGCTAACTCTCACACCCTGCATCCTCTTCAATAGCCTTGTCCACAGTACAAAACATGGAAACATAGACACCTGTCTGATGACACTGAGAACGGTCTTCATTGGCTGCAGGGAAACATAAGACTTGTCAGCAGAGTTACACAATATTCTTCAACCTTTACCCCAACGAACCGTCCACAGCTCAGGAGCCCCCCGCAGCACCTGGCCTTACCCTCAATGATACCACAGGACATTTAGTAGTATGCAGATACTGTGCTGCAATCACCAGCTGATTCTGGAGAAAATCCAGCACCACAAAGATTAGTCCCCATCCATCCAAAGACACCAACATCATAGTGCTCCAGAGGAGAAACAGAATACGAGCACCATACCCTTTCCTTCTTTCTGCCTGTTTACAACACCTTGCAAAAAACCACCTACCTGGGACGAGATGTTTAGAAAAAAACCGGCCATAGAGATGTTAAAAATGGGATTCTTGTAATTACTGTAAAATCCTTTTCTCATCTGATACATTGCAGGACACAGCACCTTGGGTAGAGGCCCTCGCCCTAGGAGGCTGACACTAGGCGGAACCAAACATGTTGGATCCGCCATGATGGACTATATCCCTCCTACTGATGCTAGGCTACTCAGTAGGTACAAAAGCCGTAGCAAAGACGATACCATAGCCCAACTCCAAGGAGAAAACGTCAAATGGGAGTCAGACAAAGACAAAAGAGGGAGGGACCTGTGTCCCCCAATTAATCAGACGAGAAAAGAATTTAATGGTAAGTATAAAAATCCCAATTTCTCGTCAATATCATTGAGGGACACAGCACCTTGGGATTTCCAATAGCAGTCCCAGAAGGTGGGAGACAAAAGAGGTAACCACTAAAAAATTCATCGGGAAAGTAGCAGCTCTTAAAGGGGTTTTGCCACAATTTAAAGTTAAACATTTAATTTTTTAAATGTGCTTTAAAAAATGAGCATTTCTAAAACCCTTTTTTTTAAAAACCCTTAGTTTTAAGTTCTCAGCCAAACCAGGGCTCACAAGGTTTAATTGAAGTTCCTTTTTGAATTTTTAAATTGTACCCACTTTGAAAATTGCAGCGTGGGAAAGTTTGGCGCTTTAAAAATAAAAATTTATTTTTAAATGTAATTATTTGAGTAAACATTTCAGACTCTCCCTGCCACTGAGTCTATACTCAGACTTCATCCCTCTCCCCCGTGACTCAGCGTGCTGTGTTTATCTTTTCTCCTGAGCAGAAAACAGGTAAGGAACTCACTTCTTTGCAAAACCCCTTTAAACACGGCTGCCTGAAGTACCTTACGGCCGAGGTTTCAATCAGCCGAGGCCAAGGTATGGATTTCGTAGAACTTAGAAAAGATATGGACCGGAGCCAAACCTTTATGCCGAACCGCCCAGGAGGCACCAACTGCTTGTGTAGAATGAGCAGTGACCCAGAACAGAAGAGGCTCACCCTTCGATCGATAGGCTTCCAAAACTGCAGACCGAAACCAGCTGGCAATGGGGGCCTTAGAGGCTGCCAGGCCCCTGCCCGAACCCTGATAAAGAGGGCATCAGAGTGCCGAAAGGGTTTCGTGGCCGAGAGGTAGATCCAGATGGCCCTGACCACGTCTAAACAATGTAACGCCCGCTCTCGGGGATGAGCAGGGGAGGGACAAAAAGAGGGCAGAACTTTGTCCTCATTGATATGAAACGAATAAACCACCTTTGGGAGAAAGACAGGAATAGGGTGTAGGACAACCTTGTCCTTATGCAGTACCAGGAAATGTGATTTACAAGACAGAGCCGACAGTTCAGACACCCGGCGAATGGAAGTAATGGCCACCGGGAAGGCCCCGTTCCATGAAAGTAAACACAGGGACACTTTCCATAAAGGCTCAAACCCTTCAAATCAAGATTTAAATCCCACAGATTGATAGGCATACGAACCAGTGAGATGGAACGAGCGACCCCCTTCAAAAAGTTTTTAACCTGAGGGCAGGAAGCCAGCTTGCACTGGAACAGAACCGAGAGGGCAGAAATCTGGCCTATCAGAGAAGAAAGGCCGAACCCGAGATCCAGTCCTGACTGAAGAAAAGAAAGCACCCTAGGGGTGAAACCTACCAATAGGTGAAACCCCTGGGTCTCAGCTCAGGAAAAAAATGCCTTCCAAGTGCGGTAGAAGATCCGGGAGGATTGAGGCTTGTGTCTGAATCATGGTCCGGATGACTTGAGACTTCAGTATTGTGGTGTCAACAGCCACACGTCAAACACAGCTGCAGTGAAGTGGAACAGAGGCCCGTGGGAAATAAGGTCTGGCCACAAAGGAAGAGGCTAAGGAGCGTCTGCCAATAGGGCGATGAGATCCGCATACCGAGCCCAGAAAACTGATTCCATGGTAAAACCAGCATATCTGCTACGAGAGCCAGGGGATCCTGGACATGGATACATATCTCGGGAGCTGATGACTGAGGCAAGCCGCAAACAGATTGACGTCTGAAAAATCTCTGGTAGAAGGGCCCACTCCCTGGGATCGGCTGATCCATCATCTCTGTCTGGCTCAGAGTCAGAATCAGAGGAGTCCCCAGTTGAAGAAGCCGTATCCCAGCATGGAGCATCCATATCTGACCACTGTCCGTCAGGAGAGAGCTCGAGTGATAACGAGGAAGAGAGAGCTCTCACCCACTCATGCAGTCCCCCTGTATGGGCTGCGCCGGGTGCAGGGACCAAGGAGGTGCTAGGCTGGGCAGTGAGCAGAGACGGCATATGCTTCATGACCAAAACATAACCTGGGATAGTCTGAACAGGTCACCCACCGCTAGTGAGAGAGACCTGGCCCATTCCGGGGCCTCCGACTCCTGGTAGGAGGAGTTAGGACCTGCGGTGGTAGGCTGAGGAGCTACGCAAAGGGCACTGGGTTGGCCATAAGTAAACCTCTTGTGGCAACGGGCGCAGGCGAAATAAGTCACCACTGCTTTGGACGCGGGCGGCTTTAACCCCTCATCCTTGGAAACGGACATGACTGCAAAGTGAGCAGGCAGGGATAGATGGCCACAAGAAGGCCAGCTCACCACCCCATGATGCTGTGACCCTTTTTTATTAGAAAAGTAAAAATCATACAGCTAGAGAAAACCCTGCCATGACAAAACTAAACTGTCCACCCAGGCTGGCCCAAGCGACCAATTCAACATGTCCAACTTGGCTCATAACACAAAGAAAACAACCCCCGGCTTAACAAGGGGCCCCCCAGGCATTAACTAAGAAATGGCCCATATCGGGCGCAACTAAGAAATGGCCCATATCGGGCGCAACTAAGAAATGGCCCATATCGGGTGCAACTAAATAAAGGCCCATATCGGGCACAACTTAAAAGAAAACCCAATAAAAGAAAACCTACAGCAACATAACACTACAAACTAAAAACCAAGTAGCCAAAGTAACCTTTCTGTCAGTGCCCACACCACCCACACCAGATTAGTTAGGTAACCCACTCTCAGATTTGTCCCTGCCCCCATGCCCCCCGACCCATGCACTTACACATTAATAATCACACCAGTGAAACCTGAGCGACAACAACGACATAATAAACTGAGAATCCAGCAGTCCTGCTATTTGCCACACAGGGCCCACCATGACCCTCAGCAGAGTACACCCCTCTCCTTCATGGTGGCAACGAAAAGCCCCTGTAACCCTCCTCCCAATCTAAAAGAAACCCAAAGAAAACCCAACTATAAACATGAATTATACACAACACGGATTATATAAAAAAAATAGTCCCAGATACGTCAACATGACGGAGATCCATCACTCAGCCCGCGCCACCCCGCTGAGGGCAGCACAGGCCACCGCACCCCACTGGGCAAGGGATACACCACCGGCATGCCCAACACCAGTCCAAACCACCCCAGCAAGGACAGCAGAGGTCGTGTGACAGACCCCCCCAAAACCTTCAACTTTACCAACAGCAAACCAAGCAAAACATGTCAGCGGGGCCCAGGTTCAGTGCCTGCAGGCCCCTTATTGCCACCGGTGCAGGAAAGAGAGGAGTCTGGTAGCAGCTGAATACGGTGAAGGTCCTGAGGATCATAGCTCTCTGTGGTCACGTTCTCACCCTCTGCAGGTGTAGTCGCCCTCCTCCCAATCCCTAAACTTCTAGCCATGGTCTCCCCGCACAGCTGCCTCCTTCCATATTCATATGAAAGAAAGGAGAGGCAGCGCTCCAGGAGTCTATAATCATCAGTGCATTGTTCACACAGACAGGACAGCACTTTCCAGGCTGAGCTGAAGCACAACACTCTATGCTGTTCTGTAGCCTGCAGACATTAGCTCTGGACAATGAGAAGCGATGAAAGCTGAATATATATTGTATGGGGGACTCTGCACCAAGGCTGATACAACACAACGCGTTTCATGCTGAACACCAGCGCCTTCTCAGGTCAATACAGGTAGAATCACAAACACCTGTTAAAATAATGGTGGGTAAACCATAGAGGAGCGTTGGGACTCGTGGCCTCCTGTCTAGCACCCTCGCTCCCCTCCAAACCAAACTCTGCCACCCGTCTTATTCACCTCTCTCCTCGCTGCTCCTCTGCCTCTCCCCTCAACCAATCCCTTCACTGAGCGCCCATTGCCCAGCGAATTCATTTCAAGTTACTAACCCTGACCCACAAGGCTCTCCATGACCTCTCCCCTCCATACATCTCTACCTTAATCTCCAGATACTTCCCGCCACACAATCTCCGCTCCTTACAGGACCCTCTTCTCTGCTCTCCTATTATCATCTCCTCACTTAACCATCTCCAAGGCTTCTCCCATGCTTCCCCCACGTTCTGGAACTAACTGCCCCAACACCTCAGACTTTCCTCCACCATCACAGGGTTCAAACCCAACCTGAACACCCATCTCTTCAGGAGCCTATAACCTACAATAACCCTTCTGCTCCTACACCTCCCCACAAACTTTTCTGCCCACCCCCCTTTTGTTCTCCTCCTTTCCCTTTTGGGCTGTGAGCCCTCGGGGGGGGGGGGGGGGTGGGGGGGTGCCCTTTTTCTTTGGGGGGGGGGGGGGGGGGGCCAATTTCTGGGGAACCCCCTTCCCTCTGAGGGGTTTTTTTTATTGTCAAAATTTTAAAACCAGACCCAAATTTTATTTAAACACCCTTTGATGTTTAAATCTCCCATACACTAACAAATTTGCCCCAGCTTTGGACTAGAATGCATAAATATTTCTTAGTTTGGGATCCCTCTCTTTAAAAGGGTCTTACAAAATTTTTTTGTTCCCCTTCCCAAAATTCATCCTAGACAACAATTTCTTTAAATATGGGTTTTTGTCACCTTTTGGCCAGAACAGGGGGTACTGCCCTGGGGAAAAAAAAGTAGCTCCATGTTATGAATTTGTTTATGGGGGGATTTGAAAAAACATTCATCTAATTTCTACTGTAAATATGACCATTTTTTCAAAGTTTCAAAAAATACCAAATTTATGATCTTTTTCATTATTTGGAGGGGTCCGCAAGAAAGAGTTTCCGGTTTTTTTTACCCACATTAACACCAATGATTGGGTTTTTCCTTTACGGCACATTTTTAAACAATGCCCAAAGCAACAAGGGGCCCTCATAAACCGGGCCCCACGAATAAACCCTAAAAGGCCCAAATAAAAAGTTTCGTTAAAAAAATGTACCGGAAAACAAAAAACTTTAAAAAACAAACCGATTTTTTTGAATAGTTGATTTTTAAGGGGAAAAAAAATATCCTAAAAAATTGTTAGAAGACGCATATGTAAAAAAACCCAAATCGCTAATCAAAAAAATTTTTTTTTTTCTAAAAATAAAAAAGAACATAAAAGGAAAAAATCACAACTAAAAATTTTCTTTTGATCAAAACAATATAAAATCCCAAAACAAAAATTAAAAGATTTTTTTCAAAAAATGGCACTTTTTAAACGGGGGGCCCCCAAATTTGGGGCCCAAAATTCCCTGATAAGCCAAGTTTAATATTTAGGAGAGCCCCAACCTTTAAAAGGGATTCTGGGGACCGAGCCTTGTCCCTAAAAAAAAATAGTAACCCGGGAAAAGATACAGCTCTACAAAAAGGGAGTTTTAGATGTGGATCTGTTGGGGGTTTTTGTTGCAAACCCGTATCATTGAGTCAGAAAAAATTGACCTCCAAAATTAACCCCAAAAAAAATTTTTTAAAAAAGAATTTCCACCTAACCTGCAAAAATCTTTTTTTTATTTTATTTTAATACAGTTTTATATGGGGCATACAAAATGTCGGGACGAACCTTCTGCCCTTACCGTCCGTCTGAATGGCCACACGCCACACAAAAAAAGGCGACCGAGGGCCCAAAATGGGAGCCAGACACCTCCCGAAAACCGAGGATTTTTCAGTAAACAAAATAGTCCCTATTGATCCCTCTATAAATAGTGTCCAAAAAGAAAATTTTAAGTTCTTAAAAAAAAAAAGAAAAGAAATTTGGGGTTTATTTAAAATAAAAAAACATAGGCCCTAAAGGTTTATAAAATTAAATTTTTAGAATTTTGACTATAAAAAAAATTTCCCTACTATCAATACAATTGAAGTATTACATATTTTCCCTCTTACATTTTGGGTTTTCAACAGGTTACTGGTTTTTGGTTTGTTATTCATTGTCGCTAAAGGCTTCTCTGTTTAGCAAATTTTTAAAGTTCAAATTTTGGGTTTGTAACAAAGGGGAATATAAACTTTATTCTATTTCCACACTTTGGGTTTTAAAAGCAGCCCCTATGCATTTCTTAAAGATCTAGTACTGTTTTTGGAATAATCTAAATGAATATTTTTCATGCGGGGCGGGCTAACTTCCATCCGGAATCTAGGATTGACAGCTTTGGGCACCCAAACCCCACGGAAACCTCGCCCCCTGAGAAATGGGACATCCTCTTGTTGTGGGGCCCGAATTGTCTTATCCAATTTTGGATAGGAAATTCCCTTTAAAAAATTCCATGTGGTTTTTTTGAACAGTGTACCCCTATGAAGGGAGCGGTTTAGGGTGCAAAAAGGGTTTGGACTTTTTTTTTGTTTTTTAAATAAAAGGAGGAAATATCTTCCCTCCACAAGTTTTTAAAAAAAGTTTTTTTAATTCCCCTCAATCTGGAAGGGAAAACCCAGGGTTTTTAAATTCCCCTTGAGCGCCCGCACGTCCCCCCCCCTTTTTCCCTTGGTTTGGGGTGATTTTTAGATTTGATAGATAGATAGGGGGATTTGATTTGATAGATAGATGATAGGGGGTAGGAAAAGATAGGAGATAATAGATAGTTGGAGATTTGTAAAATAAAAAAATAGGGGATTTGATAGATAGGAGATAATAGATAGAAGGAGTTTGATAGATAATAATAGATAAATAGATAGATAATAGATAGATAGGGAAAAAGATAGAAAGGAAGATAATAGATAGATTTGGAATAGTTTGATAGATTTGGGGGGTTTAAAAGATATGGGGATAGAAGTTTAAAAGATAGATTGATAGATAGATAGGGTGGATAGATAGATAGATAGGAGATAAAATAGATAGAAAAGATAGATAATAGGGGGATAGATAGATAGGGGATAGATTAAAAGATAGATAGAAAAGATAGGGGAAAAGAAAATAGGAGATAAGGGTAGATAGAAGGAAAATAGATAGATAGATAGATAGATAGATTTTAAAGATAGATAGAAGATAAAATGAAAAAAAGGGGGTAGATAGTTGATAATAGATAGATAGATATGGAAAAAGAGAGATATTGAGAAAAGATAATAGATAGATAGATAGATAAAATAGGGGATAGTAGATAGGGGGGTAGATGATAGATTAAAGGGGAAAAATTAAAAGATAGATAGATAGTTGTTAGGAGATAGATAGGAGTTTGATTTGATAGGAATAGAAGGGTTTGATAGGTGTGATAATTTGATCAAAGATCAGATAGATTTTTTGAAAAGCCAAAATAAATAGAAGAGATAGAAAGAAAAGATAGATAGAAAAGAAAGATTTGTTTGATAGATAGATAGATTGGAGATAATAGATGATGGAGATAGATTTGTAGATAGAAGATAGATAGATAGATAGATAGGGGATATATAAATAGTAGATAGGAGATAGATAATAGGAATATATAGTTTGGTTTGAAATGATAGATAGATAGATAGATAGAAGATTTGATAGATAGGGGAAAAAAGATTGATAGAAGGAGAATTTGATAGATAAAATAAAATAGGGTTTGATAGATAGTTAAAAAGATAGATAGATGATAGATAGGGTGGATTGATAGATAGGGGATAGATAGATAGGGTAGGAAAATAGATAGATAGATAGAAAAAGATAGATAGATAGTAATAGGGTAGATAGATTAATTTGGGGATAGATAATAGGGGAAAAGATAAAATAGATAGGAGATAATTTTGATAGATAGATAGGGGATAGATAGATAGGAAAATAGATAGATAATAGGGTAGATAATAGGGGAAAAGATTTGATAGATAGTAGGGTAGATAATAATAGATAGATTTTATAGGAGATTTGATAGTTTGATAGGGGGTTAGATAGATAGATTGGGGATAGATAGATAGATAGGGGATAGATAAAATAGTTGGAGAAAAGATAGATAATAGATAGATTGATAGATGGGGAAAAAGATTGAAAAGGGAAAAGATAGATAGTAGATGGAGAAAATAGTTTAAAAGGAAAATAGATAGAAATAGATAGATAGGGGATAATAGATAGGGGTTTTAAAAGATAGATTTGGGATAGATAGATAGATGGGGGATAGTTTGATAGGGTTTGATAGAAGATAGATAGTAGGGGATAGATAATTGATAGATAGGTTTTTTAAAATAGATAGATTAAAAATAGAAAGTAGATAGAAAAAAGGGGGTAATTTTAGGAATTTGAAGTAGATGATAGATAGGGTAAAAGGGGATAGATAGATAGGGGATAGATTTATAGATAGGAGATAGAAAAGATAGATAGATAGATGATAGATAGATAATAGATAGATAGGGGATAGATTGATAGTAGATAGATAGATTTGAGACAGATAGATATGAGAAGATAGAAGATAGATAGATAGATAGATAGATAGGAGTTGATAGATAGGGGGGTAGATAATAGTTTGGGGATAGATAGATAGATAGAAAAGATTGATAGGAAAATAGATAGGGATAGATAGATAGGAGATAGATAGATAGATAGGTGAAGATAATAGTTAATAGATGTGGTTTTGATGCTGTAAATAGATGAAGGAAAAGATAGATAGATAGATAGATAGAAAGATAGGAGAAGGGTAGATAGATAGGGAAAAGATAGCTAGATAAAATAGAAAAGATAGATAGATTGAAGGGATTTTAAAAGATTTAGTTTGGAGATAGAAGATAGGAGATATAAGATAGAAAAGATAGGGTAGAAAAGAAAAAGATAGATAGATAATAATTGAAGAGAGATAGATATATACTTGATAGATAGATAAAAAGAAAAGTTTGATAGATAGATAGGAGTGTGCCCAGCTAGTAGCTAGCTTTAGATAGTTTGATAGATTTGATAGGAGAAAATTATAGATATTAAAAAGAAAAAGGGAGATTAGGGAAATTTTAATTATAGGAGAATAGGTTTGATAAAATATAAATTTTTTGAGGATAGATTTGGGGAAAAATTTTTTGGTAGATTTAAACCTTTGGGGTAAAATAATAATAAATATATAGATAGATAATTTTGATAGATAGGGTAGGAGATTATAGATAATAGATAGGGTAGTGATATATAGAAAAGATTTGATAGGAGATAAAATATTGGGGGATAGGGTAGATAGATATTTAGGAGATTAAAAGATAGATAGATAGGAAAAGATAGGTTTAAAAGATAAAAAGAAAATAATAGATAGATATTTGATAGATAGATAAAAAAAATAGATAGATAGTAGATAGGAGATAGAAAGGAGAAAGTAGTAGATAGGAGTAGATAGCTAAAAAAATACTAGATTCTAGATAGATAGTTTGTTTGATTGATGGGTAGGAATAGATAGGGTAGATAATAGATAGGGAATAAAATAGAATATGGAGATAGTAATAGATGATTTTTGGGGGAGGAAAGATAGAATTTTTTTATAGGAAAATTGATAGCTAGATAGATAGATAAAATAGATTTGAAAAGATAGTTTTGATAGGGGTAGATAGATAGATAGATAGATTAAAATAGGAGAAGCTGATAGATAGTAGACCGATAGATAGATAAAAAAGATAGATAGGGTAGATAGATTGATGATAGATAGGAGAATTTGATAGATTTAAAGATAGATAGATAGGGACAGATAGATAGATAAATAAAATTAGGTAAATAATAAGAGATAGATAGGAGATAGATAGATAAATAGATAGATAGATTTGATAGATGTGAGAAAAAGATAGAAAAATAAAATGATTAAAAAAGATAGATAGGAGGCGACTAAAAGATAGATAGATAGATAGGAAAGGGGAAAGGAGATAGGAGGGTAGATGATAGATAGATAGATAAAGATGGGTTAAAAGATTTGGGGGTAAAATAGATGAAAGATAAAAAGATAAAATAGATAGAAAAGATAGGAATAGTAGTAGTTTGGTGAAAAGATAAAAAGAAAAATAATAGATAGATAGTTGATAATTGATATTTGATAGATAGATAAATAGTAGATAGATAGGGAAAAAAAGGAGATAGCTGAAGATAGGAGATAGATAGCCCAGATACTAGATAGTAGATAATAGATAGATTAGATAGATAGATAGATAGATAGGAAGATAAAATAGATAGGAGAAAATATAGATAGATAGATAGATTAGATAGATAGATAGATAAAAATAGATATTTGATAGATAGATAAATAGATAGATAGGGTAAATAGATAGATAGGAGATTGCTAGCTAGCTAGAAAAGAAAGATAGATAATAATTAAAGATAGATAGATAGATAGATAAAAGATAGTTTGGAGATAGATATAAAAAGATTTGATAGATTGATAGATTTGATAGGGAAAGGGGGGGTAAATTGAAAAGAAATAGGAGATAGGGGAAAAGATTAGATAAAATAGATAGATAGATAGATAGATAGGGGATAGATAGATGGGGGATTAGAATTAAAATAGATAATTATAGGAGGATAGTAGGTTATAGGGTAATAATAAATAGATAGATAGAAAATTTGATAGATAGATAAATAGTAGATAGAAGGGGATAGATTTGGAAATTTGTAGTTTGATAGGGGATAGATAGAAAATAGATAGATAATAGATAGATAGGAGAAGATAGATAGATATATAGATTTGGAGTTTGATAGGGGGTAGATAGTTTTTAGATTTATAGAAAATATAGGGGATAGCTAAAATAGATAGATAGATAGATAGGGGGGAGAGATTTGATTGTTTATAGGAGAATTTGATAGCATAGCTAGATAGTAGATAGATAGATAGAAAAGATAGGAGTAGATAGATAGATATTTTGGAGATAGGGTAGATAGATGATAGATGATAGAAAATAGTAGATGATAGAAAAATAGATAGGAATTTTAGCTTGGTTTTTTAGGGGACAGATAGATAGATAAATTTGATAAAAGATAGATAGATAGGGGATAGGTTTGATAGATAATAGATTTGAAGGAAAATATAGATAAATAATTTGATTAAAAAGATAGAAAAGATAGATAGTTTGATAGATAGATAGATTTGATAGAAAGATAATAGGAGTAGATAAATAGATAGATAGGGGAAAAGATTTGATAGATAGATAAAATAGGGGGCAGTTAAAAAATAAATAGATTGATAGATTAAAAAGATAAAATAGGAGGGTAGATAAAATAGTTTGGAGGGCAGATGATAAAATAAAAATAGGAAGATGATAGATAATAAAAATAGGGATAGGAGATAGATAGATAGTTTGATAAAGGGGATAGATAGTAATAGATAATAGAAGATAGGGGGATAGATAATAGAAAAAATAATAGATATTTTTATAGATAGATAAATTTGGGTTTGAAAAGATAAAGGGGATTAAAAAGGAGATAAAACCCAGATAGAAAAGGAGATTGGGTAGTAATGATAGATAATAGATAATAGATAGATAATTTGATAGTAGATAATAGATAGATAGGAGATAGAAGATAGGAGATATATAGAAGATAGATAGAAAGATAATAAATGGGGGGGGGGGGGGTAGATAAAATTTTTTATAGATAGATAGGAAATGCTAGTTTGCTAGCTAGTAGTTTTTAAAGATAGATAGATGGGTAGATAGGAATAGATAGATAAGGGTAGATAGAAGAGAAGGGGATATATAGATAGATAGATAGGAATATATAATTTGATAGATAATAGACAATAGGAATAGATAATGGGAGATAGATTTGTTTGGGTTGATATATAGGGGGATAGATAGTTTGGGATAGATAATAGATAAATAGATTTGTAGATATTTGATAGATAGGAAAAAATTTGAAAAGATAAATAGGAGATAGATAGGATATAGCTAGATAGATAGGGAAAAGATACTAGCTAGATAGATTAAGTTTGATAGAAAAGAAAAGATAGATAGGGAAAGATAGATGATGATAGATAATAGATAGGGGAAAAGATAGATAGATAGATAGGGGAAAATAAATATATAGGAGATAGCTAGATAAAATAGATAGGGGGAAAAGATAGATAGAATAGATAGTATATAGGAGAAAAAGAAAAGAAAAGATAGATAGATAGATAGATTGGAGATAGTAAAGATAGAATTTTTAGGAGAAAAGAAGATAGATAGATAGATAGTAGATAGGGTAGCTAGATAGATAGGGACAGATAGATAGATAAATAAAATAGATAGATAGATAGATAGGGGATAGATAGAAGATAGATGATTTTGTAGGAGATAAAATAGATAAATAGATTGATAGATAGGAGATAGATAGATTTGATAGATAGATTTGATAGATAGATTGGAAGGGAAAAAGATAAATAGATAGGGTAGGGATTTATAAAAATAGATAAATAGAAAGATAGGAGACAGATAGATAGATTTGATAGATAAATAAATAGTAGATAGTAAAAATAGATAGGGATTTGATAGATAGTAGTTTTAGATAGATAGATAGATAGATAGATAGATGGGTAGATAGATAGGGAGACAAAATAGATTTAAAAGATAGATAGATAGATAGATATAAAGGGGATAGATAGATAGATAGGAGATAGATAGATAGATAGATAGGGGATAGATAGATAGAAAGTCGATAGATAGGAGATAGATAGATAATAGATAGACTAGGTGATAGATAGTCGGGAAGATAGATATATAATAGATAGATAGGAGATAGATAGATAGATAGATAGATAGATAGATAGATAGATAGAATAAAAGCCAAAAAACAGGACTACGGCGCACGTACTGTTAAAACAGGAGATGCCAGAGAGTAGAATGGTGAACTACAACTCATAAATTTATTAAAAGAGACAGCAAGTCTCAAGCTAAAAAGACATAGAAAGCCCGACGCGTTTCGCGTGGCAAATCCACGCTTCCTCAGGGGTACAGATACAAAAGGTTGTAACAAGAATATATAGAGAGCGTCATCTGCAGAGAAATGGCTGGTTAATAATATAAATAACATAGACATTCATCGTATAAAAACAAAAAACCACTAAAATAACAGGCATTGTGGAGGATAGAATTCTGCATCACTCGAGCTCTACTGATGAGCGGAAGAGGAACCGAAGAGAAGATACAAGGGAGTCAGGAATGAATCACCTGTCTCTTGGGAGTCTAATGCATGATGAAATAGAGTATGAAAATGCCGTCTCAGGACAGGCTAACAGACACCAAATTGTCAATATTGTTGCTGTATTTGTAACAACTATGTAGCCAGACACCTTTTAGTCGTGGCTGACAATATAATTAAAAAGATTGAAATGGGGAATGTATGATTTGAGAATTTGACAAAAGAAAACTTGTACAAATTAAAGTATGGGGAAATATTGATAACTCCTGCAGTAGAAAGCGTGAATGCTTAGTGTGAAAGTGAATAAAAAAATTTGCCTTTACACAAAGCGTATGTAAAAAAAAAAAATGGAGTAATCCTGAATGTTTTTAAAAATTTTCCAATATATAAAAAAAGTGTATGAAAAAATAAAATATAAAAACTCTACATAAAAAAAAAAAATAAAAAAAAAAAACAAGAACAAAAAAAGGAGGGCATTAGAGAAAAACAGATCTCCTGCTGAGCTCTTGAATGCCGAAAGAAAAAAAGTTAAACCCAAATAAATAAAAATGGGTCAAAATATGTTAAAAAATGGTACCAGATAAATATTCAGTACGAACTATATATGTATGACAGATAGTATAATGGTTATGGTCTGTACCATAATATGCAAAAAAGGAGCAAATGCAATAATTACTCATTATATGATGTTTTAAACATGATCTTAGATTTTACCAAAAATAGAAAATGAAGAATATTTAATAAGAAAATTAATACTATTAATAATAAATGCAAGAGAAAAAAAAAAAAAAAAAGGTGCCTAATATTTTTGTAGTCTAAGGTGTTGAACGACACTAATAGTGAGTGAAAAAAATGTGTATGACAATGTGTAAAGTAAAATAATGCCAAGGCTAAAAATAAAAATAACTTATAATTTTCAGTCAATTTGAATAACTTGCAGACACATTAGAAAATGGTATCTCCGTACAAAAAGCACAAAAAGCGGTAACATAAAGACGATCCTCTGAACAGCTGTTCAGACTATTACAAATTGGGTGGAGGTAAAAAGTGGAGAAAATCATTATTACTATTGGTTGTGAACAAGAAAAAGAAGCTAAAATAGTAAAAAAAAAAAAAGATGTAAAGAATTGTTTAATGAGTTCATATTCATTCAGGCTGGGATATATGTTATCAGACGGTACATCCAATGAGCTCCCGTCTCTGAGTTGCTAGTTAGACATTGGAGGAATCATATCTATGGGAGTAATGAATCAAAATCGGTTGTGTGTTTCATTAATGTCAGTAACTTTGTTTAGTATCCCTTTTCGAATACTGCAGCGATGTCCATTTAATCTCACTCGTAGTGCACAGATGGTACGACCCACGTATTGTAGATTACAAGTACAGCGGATCACATAGATTACATAGTTAGATTTGCAAGTTAAAGGAAAGTTGATGGTAAATACTTCTTTGGTGATACTTGAAATGATAGTAGAAGTAGTGTTGATACAAATGCAGCAGAGGCAGCCTGTTGAATTACATGGAGTGCTGCCCTTGAGAACAGATGAATCATTGGTATCTACATTTTTTTTCCGGATTTTACTCGGTGCTAGGATACCTTTTAAATTGGGAGCTCTCCTAAAAATTAAACCAGGTCTATCAGGTACAGTGGAACCTAGAATGGGGTCATTTTGGATGAGATGCCAGTGTTTAGTAATAATTTTCTTGATTTCTCTGTGAGAAGAGTTGTATTGTGTGATAACAGAGCAACCAGAATAATTATTCTCACTGGTCTTACTAGTAGGTTTATCACTGGTGATGGTGGAGGGTGTATCTCCTATATTAATATGCTCAAGACAGTCAATTTGTTCTAATTTTTTGATTCTTTCATGGGCATCATTTAATAAAGACAAAGGATATTTCTTTTCAATAAATTCTTTTTTTTTAACTTTAGCTGGGGTTTCCAAAAAATAGGTATCCCAAAAATTTCAAACCCCTCTCTTTTAAATTTTCCATATGGAAAATTTTAAAAAACCAGGGTTTATGATGCCACTAGTGGAAAAAATTTTAAAAAACGGGTTTATTCAACTGGTTTAAAATAATTTTTAAATAATAAAAAGGCCTTGTGGTAAAAGATTTTTAAGATTTTAAGGAAATTTATTCTTTTTTGTTATGAGAAAACGTTAAAGATATACCAAAAATTTTTTATTATTAATATGATTTAAAGAAAGGTTTTAATTTATTTTGCGGACCCTGCCCGATAATAAACAAATCATCGATGGGACCTCTTATATAGAAGGATATGTGAAAAAATGGGTAAGGAAAAAAAAAATATTTGTCCTCAAAAACCCCCAAAAAAAGTTTTGATAACTGGGAAATTTTTTTGACCCCATCGCTCCCCCCTAACTTCCCAGTAGGTGGCGCCTTTTATAACAAAAAAATTTTTCCAAGAACAAGCCCTGGGGACCCCCTGACCAAAAAATTTTGTAGGGGTTCGTTTAGATAGATAGAAAGATAGAAAGATAGATAGGAGATAGTAGATAGATGGGGAATAATAGTTTGTTTAGGAGATGATAGATAGGAGATAGAAGATAAAATAATGGATAAAGAGAGATAGATAGAAAAAGATAGATGGAAAAGGAAAGGAGAGTAGATAGGAGATAGTTTTAAAAAAAGTTAGTAGGAGATAGATATATAAGATAGTTAATAGGAAAATAGAAAAGATGGGGAGATAGATAGATAGATAATAGGAGATGATAGTAGGGATAGTTTGGAGATAAAATAGGAGATAGATTTTTTAGGGGGATAGATAGGAGATAGATAGGAGAAAAGGATAGAAAATTAGATGGGATAGATGGTAAATAGGAGATAGATAGATAGTTTGAAAAGATAGATAGATGGGAAAAGATAGATAGGAAATAGTTTGTTTAAAGATAGATAATAGATAAAAAGATAGATGGGAGATAATAGATAGAAAAGATAATAGGAATAAAAAGATAGGAGATAGATAATGAGATAGGGATATAAATAATAGATCAGATAGATGGGATAGATAGATAGATAGGAATAAAATAGATAGATAAAAAGGGTTAGGAGATAGATGGATGATAGGGTTGGGATAGATAATAGATAAAAATAATAAAATAGCAGGAATAGAAGTAGATATGAGTTTGAGTAGATGTTTAATTTGGGAGAAGATAGATAGATAGATAATAGATAGAAGATGGGATAGATAGATAAAATAAAATAGATGGGGTTATTAGAAAGTTTGGAATAGATAGATAAATAGGAAATAATGGGAGATAGTTTAATAGAAAAATTTGGAATAGATAGACAGTTTGATAGATAACAATAGGAAAAAAAATAGATAGATAGGGGATAGATAGATAGATAAAATAATAATAGGAATAGATAGGAGATGATAGATTATAGATAGTAGGGGATATATAGATAGATAGTTAATAGATAGATAGGGATGGGAAAAATGGGAAATTAGATAGATGGATAATGGGGAAAATAGAAAAGATTGATAATAAAGATAGATAGAAAAGATAGGAGATAGAAGATAGGGTGATAGATAGTTTAAAATAGTAGATAGGAAAAGATAGATAGATAGATGGGAGATGATAGATAGATAGATAGATAGTTTAGGAGATAGATAGATAAATAGATAGAAAAAATAGATAAAATTGATAATAGATAGTTTAGGAGATGGGATGGGATAGATGATATTAGGAGAAAGAAAAGTTTAGTTTAGGAGATAGATAAATAGATAAAATGATAGATAATAGGAAGATAGTTTAGATAGATAGATAGATAGAAGATAGATAGTTAGTGTCTGCCCCTCACCCCCTGCCCTCTTTCCCCCCCCTTTTTAAAATTGTAACCCCTGGCGGGTAGGGTTTTGCTCTCCCCCTTCTTTTCGTGCCAATTGTCATTATCCCTTATCACTGTACCCCGTTTGACTTATGAAATTTTTTTAAACCCCCCTCGAATTACGGGCGCCCTGGAACAATGGCGCTTTAAAAAAAATTAAAAAAAATTTAATAGATAGATAGAAAGATAGATAGATAGGAGATAGATAGTAGGGGGATAATAGATAGTTTGATAGATAGATAGGAGATAGATAGTTAATAGATAGATAGATGATAGGAGAAATATAGAAAGATAAAGAAAGATAGATAGTAATAGGAGATAATAATAGTAGATGGGGAATAGATAGATAGGAAAATAATAGAAAAGATAGTTTGATAGATAGAAATAAAATAGATAGAAAAGATAGATGGGGAGATAGATAGATATTGAAAGATGGAGAAAGATAGATAGATGGGATAGATAGATAGATAGGAGAGATAGATGATAATAGATAGTTTAGTAGGAGATAGATAATTTGATAGATAGATAATGGGAATAGATAATGGGTAATAGATAGATAATAGATAGAAATTAGATGAAGATAGATAGATAGATAGGGAAAAGATAAAGATAGATAGATAGATAGATAGATAGATAGGAGTAGATGGGAGATAGATAATAGATAGAAGAAAAGATAGAAATGAAAAGATAGTAGAAAAGGAGATAGTTGATAGAAGATAATAGGAGATAGATAGATAGATAGATAGATAGATAATAGTTAGGAGATGTTAGGAGATAGAGAGATAGATAGGAGATAGATAGATAGTAGATAATAGATAGTAGAAAGAAAAAAAAGAGAAAAAAGAAAAAAAGGCGCACAATATGAAGCCCTTTAAAAAATTTAATTATTGTATAAATACAATATGCCACCTCTTGGAGTTGTGATAAAAAGGCCGGGCAAAAACTCTCTAATCATTTAAAAACCCCAACGGGGAAGTTGGGATAGTGCTGCGCCGGGCCGTCCGGGGCCCCGGGTTTTAAAAGTTAAGCGTGATTTAAATAAAAAAAACCCAAAAACCCGGGACAAGGGGCGCCTTACGTTAAAACAGGGGGTTTCCAGAATAGAGTTTTTTAAACTACAATCAAAAATTTTATTAAAAAGATGGCAAGTCTCAAGCTAAAAAAAAATTTTAAAAAGCCCGCGCTTTTCTTTGTGGTTATCCCCGCTTCCCAGGGGGACAGATACAAAAAATTTTTAACAAGAAAATTTTAGAGAGCGTCAACAAATTATGAAAAAAAAATGTAAAAAATACCAATTTTAAAAATCCCAAAAAAAAAGAACAAAAAAAAAAAAAAAAAAAAAGGGGGGGATTGGAGGGGAAAAGATCTCCTTGGGTGATCTCTTAAAAAGCCGAAAAAAAGGGGTAAAATTAAAACCCAATTAAAAACCAAAAGGGGTTTAACAATATGTTAAAAAAGACCAGTAAATATTCAAAACGAACTTATTTTTGTGTGACAGATAAAATAATGGTTATAAATTATGCAATTTAAAATGCAAAAAAAAGGGCGTGGGAAAAACAATAATTACAATTATATGAATTTTTAAAATAATTTTTTTTGAAATACCAAAAAAAAATTTAAAAAAAGAAGATTTTAAACCGATTAATAATTAATGCAAAAAGAAAAAAAAAAAAAAAAAAGAAAAAAACCAAATGCCCAATATTTTGGGAGTCTAAGGGGATTGGACGACACTAAAGGGAGTGGGGGAAAAGTTATGACAAGTTTAAAAAGTAAAATTTAAAAAAAGGATGTAAAAAAAAAAAAAAAAAGATAACTTAAGAAAATTTAGTCAATTTTTAAAAGTCAAGCAAACACATTAGAAAACCCAAAAGGTATATCCTTTCAAACGAGACGAATAGGGAAAAAAAAAAAACGATCCCCCCTGAACAGGTTTTGGGGGTTTAGACGAAAAAAATGGTTTGGGGGTTAAAAGAGTGGAGAAAAAAACAATTTTTGTTATTGGCTGAAAAAGGGGTTGTGAACAAAAAAAAAAGAAAGCAAAAAAAAAAGTAAAAAAAAAACAATATGATTTTTAAAA